>WAAD01017956.1:340-265415 GCA_013389945.1 Fregata magnificens | reverse complement strand
TAGTACGGCTCAATCCTGCTCCCAGTGAAGTCAACAACAACAACAAAAACCCATGTTGACTTGATGGGAGCAAAATTCAGCCTATCATCTGCAGACAGGTAAGTAATTACAGAGGCCGTACAATGCAAACTCCGCAATGGTTCCAATTCCCTCTTTAATTGCTGGTGAAATGTTTCGTTAAAGCCCTGGTTCTTTGCACTCAGAAGATGGAAACTGGTGGCTGAATTGTAGCCTCAACAAACGAATGAAAAACCAAAAGACCAAACCAAACCAGAATGGGAACCAAAGACAACTTGGACTCGTTAGCTCCGCATCTCGACCTAACAGGACTACCACCACCACCAAGTAGCACCAAGACTCCTCATCTAACACCTGAAGCCAACCCAAGCTCTTGTTTCTGGCCTCGGAGGAAGCGACTATTATTCTTAATGAATCTTGGATGTGTAGATCAGGCGAAAAGGGGAAAATTCAGTTTGCCAAACTAAGACAGAAACAAAACATTAAGCCCCGCTTTGCTCCTGCTAAAACGACCAGGATTTTGAACACCAGTTCCCCAGGTGGCAGCAACAGCCCAACACCAAACCCCTATTGCCCAAATCGACCGTAGCTCCAAGGAAATACATCTTGGGCCACCTGGACGTGCTCCTGCTGATGTTTTGGTGATGCTCCCACTGAACTCAGTGGTCAAGGTCCTCCAGTGCAAAGGGGACTGTCCCAGGGCTCCAGTGTGCCCAACACATGAAGTCAGCTGGGGACAGGGGTGCTTCCACATCCCCGGCAGGGAGATGGCTTTCCCCAGAGGATGGGACGACATGGAAGAAACACAAAGCAAATCAGCTCAGTTGCACCACTGAGACCAAAATGGGGCCCACAACCATGAAGATATCAAGAGCGTATCTAAGCCGGGCATATGGTCCTCTCCCAGTGATACGAACATGCCCATTAACTCGCTCTGGGGCGTCCAGGGATCAGGCAGGGGAGGGCAAGGTGCTGCCGAAAGGCTGGGAATTTCCACGGCATCCAAAAAAGTTCAAGGGCCAAACTGGCAGCTCTGAAACCCCTTTGAGCGTCCCAGCCTCGGCTGACTTAATCCCATCCCCTCCTGTCTTCTAGCTTGGCCTCAAATGGAAGCGACGGGCTGATGAGCAGGACGGGGACGGTCGGCACCCCGCTTCCCGCTCACGGAAATCACCTGTCTGCTCACGTAGCAGCTTTCTCCTCCCCCCCCCCCCACTCCCAGTCTCTCGCAGCTCTTCGGGATTCAGACTGTGCAGTGCTTCTGAGTGCAGTAATTAAAGCACAGTGAAATACTGGTTAAATGCTTATGTACAGTTGGATAATGTAAAAATAAGCACAAATACACTTAAAAAAATAATCTGGAAAAAAAAATTAATAAACTCCACCCCCCTCCCCCCACAAACAACAATATACCAGGGGAAAAAATACCTTAGCCTTAGTTCCTGGACTTATCACAAAGCACAAGGAAAACAAAACCAGACAATGTTATAAAACCTCACGGTACTTCTAGGGAAATCTACACTTAAGTATCTAGCTCTCTACTCAGCTGGCAGGATCAGTGTTTTCCTTTCAAACACACAAAAATAGGCTTTGCTCTTCTTGGATTTGGATTATGCGGGTTTTCTTTTCTCCTTTTTTTGGTGGTTTTTTTTTTTTTCTTTTCTTCCTCTCTGTAAAGCCTCACTTGTTATTTTTTTCCCCCACTTGAATCAGCTGCAGCAAGAAACTTTTGTTGGCTATTGGGTTTTCTTTTTTTCTCTCTCTTTTTTTTTTCCCTTTTTTTTTTTTTTTTTTTCCTTAAACACAGGTAAAACCTAGAACAAACCGACAGTTACAACCAAGTGAAACCGAAACCGGAAGGGAGGTAGCTGGAACCTGACTCCAAGAGTCCTCTGGTGCCATCCTCCTTTCTCAGCCTGGGGGGAAACAGCGGAAGATGCAAGAAAAGCAGGAGGACACCAGCTCAGCCCATCTGCGAGAGGGTGGGGAGGGAGAGGGGTAGCAGCTGATAGGAGTTTCCCACCCCACCATGCACCATTCACTGCTTTCTGCTCCAGCTTTCCCTCCCACTGGCCATGGACACCACCCATAGCCAGGAGGCAGGCTGGTGGCCCCAAGTAGGGTGCAGCCTTGGCTCACTGTATATGACAGAGAAGATCTTGGCACTAATGTGACCTGGACTTTATGAGCAGCTAAATTTCATCAGCATGAGCACCCTCTCTTGTTCCCCCCCAAGCTTCTTGTTTGGTGTTGTCCTACACCACTGGCTTGGTGGGTGGAGGTGGTGGGTAATGTCCCTCTCACCTCCTACCCAATGGCCATCACAGTCACGGAGGGTCTTTCCTAGGGACTCCACTGAGCATTCAAGGCCCTTACAGTGGTACATGCTGCAAGGCCATCCAGCTGGCCTTGCCCCAGAGCGGGGGCACAGGGGACAGGAGCTGGGCAGGTGTCCACGTCCCACAGCTCCCCTCTCTGCACCCCCTGGGAGCATGGTACAGCACTTGAAATGCAGAGGGCAAAGCTTTGCCCCAATGCAATCTTTTCCCAATGGAAAAAAAAGCCATTGGATTTAACATGACTCAGAGCAGAACTTCTCCTGCTCCTGGTTCTGTCAACCCCATTGGAGAAGATGGACAGTGCCAACACAGCAGTTGGAAAAAAAAAAAAAAAACAAATAGCAGCATGGAAAGCCTGCCCATAGGAAAGGGAGTTGGGTTGCCCCGAGATTGCAGGAGTGAAGCTGAGGTGTGAGGCTGTGCTGGCAAGAGGCTGCCATCTCCCTTGAGCTGAGGACTCCAACTCGGCGAGCAGATGCTGCCCCTGGCCAGGCAGAGAAGCTCAGCGGGTCCTGAGCTCCTGGGAGCCCACAGCAGCAAGTGGCAATAATGCTTATACAAACCTGCCTCTCCTGGGCAATGTCCTAGGTGGGAAAAGCAGATGGAAAATCCCCTCCATGCTGAGCTGCATAACTGAGAAAGGGATTTTGCAAACTAAGCTGCCATCAGGATGCATGCAGGACCTGAACTGGGGCTCCCTGCTAGGGCGTAACCCAGGTGGGCTGGAGCCGGGGAGGTCATGCCAAGATGCCCCAGGCATTGAGGACATGATGTGTTGGCAGTCTCAAAGGCTTTTGACGTTGTGAGCTCTTCTGATGGGCTGGATGGCACATGGGCAAACTGCCAACACAGAAGGGGAGGACAAAGGGACCTGAAGGAAGCAACCTTTTCACAATTATTTACTTCCATTGTTAATTAGGTAGCAAGGGGCAAAAGTGGAAGTTTTGCCCAGGCCCAGTTTTTGCCAATGTTCTCTACACTGGAGGACGTTTAGCCCAACTCCACAGAAGGAGCCCTGATCCCACTGCGCCTCCCTTTCCTGCACCCCCCTGCACGGTGGGGGCAGAGCCATCTGCACAGCTCCCACGGCCAGGCCTTCTCCAGGAATAACTAGGAGCTTCACAACAGAGAGCTCCTCACCTTCTTATGACAATCACCTCTCCAAGCCTCTAAATTTTAGTTCTTGAGATTCATCTCTGGTTTATTCCGACAGAAACAACTCCAACAGTGGGTGACAATGCCTGGCTCCTTGCACCTACAACTCTGTCAGTTTTCCATTTTCAGTTCTCCCACCCATTTTTACATCCATCTCCATGAGCTAAATGGCCCCCCCTGACCCTTCTGCCTTGCTCCAGTGCCTAAATGTCCAATCAAGCAGGAGTAGGAAAATATCTTTCCAACCTGTCTTTACCCAGTAGATTGTACAAGTCAGGAGAGTCCCAAGGAACAGACAGACTTAACACTTGGAAGGATGCTCTTTTGGATGTGTGTTCTTCCTAGCAGGGGCCTGAAGCAGCAGGAGACAAGCCCAAGCCGCACTGGGATTTACATGGGATGGGTTGTAGCAGCAGCACTAGATGCACTGGGCACCTCAGTGACTCAACGTGATGAACCCTATGATGAAATGAGTCGCCAAGGGTCTGGCACAACATGTGCACCCCTGGGCTGAAACAGGAGGATGGAGCTATACAACAGGGAAGTATGAGGTCTGCTGCAGCTAATGCCCTTCCTTCTGGAAGATTACAAGCAGCTAAGCTCCTGGTCTATCAAAGGTGTCCAACGCACTGGCCTGGCAGCTTAATACTGACAAATATGGCCAAAATTCTAATACTGTCTCCTGCGGTCCTTTTCCCATAGCATGTGCCTCCTCCTCCCCTTCCCTTCTCCTGAGAAAACAGGAGCATGAAGCAGTTGTTAGATATATACCACCATAAGAGGGGGGTGGAGGAGGTCTAGAGAACCACTTGGCTGGGTGGAGACCAGAAAGCAGGTTCCTTTGGCTGGCTGGTGTCCTGTTTTCTTGCCCCAATGCTGAGGAAGAGACCAGAGGGTTTGAAAGGCAGGTTGTAGGTAAGCTTTAAGGCAGACTGTTTGGTTGCATGGGGTTGTTTTCACCCTGTCCTGACACAGTAAGGAAACGAGTTGTATGGGACATAGCAGCAGGAGTAGCAGCAGCAGACATGCTCAAACGACAAGTGTGGGGGCGAGTTACCCTCTCTGCTCCTCAGAAGCAATCATCCGTGTTTCTCGATGCCAGTCCTTAGACTCCCCGCTCCCTGGCTCCACCATGGGACCACCCACCCACCTCCACACAGAAATGTCCCAGCAGCCCTGCAGCTTCCAGGCAGGCTACAAGGGGGCTTTTTGTTGGCTTTTTGGGGGCAGGGGGAGAAGGAGGAGCTGTACAGAAAGGCCACTGCAGTCTGCTGAGCTCCCTGGCTGGAAGTAGCGTTCCTGTGAGGAGCAGATGCATCCCACATCTTGAGCTGGCTGGGCGTCTGGCAAGTCACTTGCCAAGAGGCACAGCCCTGTGGAGATCCCACCCCAATCTCAGTGCCCCGAGCATGCGATACCTTGGCATTCAGCATCAGAAAAGGCTCAGCTTGGAGTCCTCCAAGAGCACAGCCTTTTCCATGAACGGTCTGAGTTGTGAGTGCTGGAGAGGGGAAAGTGTTTTTGCGTTGATCATAATCTCTCACTCTTTCTCTCTTTCTCTACTTATTTCTATAAATACGTGTACATAAATAGCTTGTTTCTCGCTTTGAATCTAGATATGAACTGTTCAAATTAGGTGGGCATAACATGCTGTTTTGATACATGAAAGTCTTCTCGACTTGACTCTTGGTTGTTTGTTTCTTGTCATCACTATTTAAGATATAGTTAATACATAAACCCCTACTTTGAGTTCTCCTTGGACAAAAATTAAAGGCAGACTGGTTGAATTCTAAGGGTCCCTGGTGCAGAAATGCCATCCAGTTGAGCAGCTAAATGTTAAAAACGATACCAAAAGGGATGTGGTGTCTCTCCTAGCCTGCCTTGAGCAGTGTGGTCCTCCATTCCATGTCACTTGGCATTACCCAAGACTGAAGCCGCGGAGGTCTTTCTGATTGTGCTCTTGGGCGTTGGGGTCCCGGCAAGCACACTCTCCTTGTAGGTCACAGGACATAGGGAAGGGAGTAACCTGGGGAAGGAAACCAAAGACACAAAGACATGAAGGAGTGTACACACCTACAGCACCCTGGAGAACAAACGAGACCTCTGGAGTGATTATCTTCAGAGATCAGCTGCAGTCTTCAGCCGTGTTATTTTTTTTAACAGTGATTTATTTTAGTGCTGAGCTGGTGGTGCACTGAGGCCTCAGGTGAGCTACCTGTCCATAAGAGAGGTGGTGAAAAGTTAAAGAAGAACCTGTTCAACTCATGCCTTTACTAGTCAGCACATACTCCCGTAACAGTTCACATCAGGCACATGAACATAGCTGGCTAGGGAGACATGTACTTCTCAGGCAACTCTGGAGCTTTTTGGGGTACTTACCACAATGCTTGGATCACATTACACCGCCAACCTCTTCTGAAAAGCTATCCTTACCCCAAAGGCTACAAACACTAAATGACAGTAAAGTTACAAAACCCTCATCTCACGTGACCAACTCAAATGATAATCAAACACGACTGGGTCCAGCAGGTCCCAACTCCAGTCTTCCCGTAGCACTCCTACCCACCTCCAGCTTGGGGGTTTTGATGAACCCTACTGCTGGGCCATAATCTCCCCTCTGTAGGGTACCACTTTGCGGTAGGGCCCTATGGCTTGGGTGCTGCCGCGCCTAAGTCCATTTGTGCACTTAATTATGAATGTTCTTGGTTTTGATCCCTCAGGGCAGGAACTGAACCAAACACTACCTAGCAGATGAGTGAAACTGTAATCCAGCAGAGAGACTCCTCTAAATACGTGTTGTGTTTAAGGTCAAGAGATGCAGCTAACGGGCACTGAGGAACAGCAAAGGAATGCAAGTAAGAGACTCCTACGTGCGCGATCTGTCACCCGTCCATGATCTCTCTGGAGAAGTGTGGGAAGGAGCTGAAACAATAGCCTGCAGTGCCTGGCTAGCGGAAGTTGGTTTTCGCCTATTGCATCACGGTATTCACGTGAAGAAAAGGGGGTGGCAGTGGAACAGTGTCTTGCTTGCCCTGAAGTGAATTCCCAAGAACTTCTCCCATCTGCACAGACTGAGCAAATGACCTCATTCCCCTCCTTTACACTCCTTCCAAGACAGTGCCACAACCTGTTCCAACCTTCCCGGTGAGGGCTGCACACGCACATTCCGTCTGCTTCCCTTGGCTTTGCTGCCACATGTTTGCTCTCTCTTTCATGAACACTTTTCTCCGGGCTATGAAGCCTGGGTCTGCCTGTTCCCTACGTATCATCAACAGCACATCTAGGAATCTGGACCAAGCACTGTGCGTGAACGCACAGCTGTCATTTCCACCTAGACTTTCCATACGTGTCCCTGCGTGTCCATCTCTAGCATGCCTTTCTCCTGATGCACACAAGAATGGGATGGAGAGGTGTGGATCTTTATTTCACAACTGGGGAGCCTAAGGCAGGGACATGCTGACAGAGACATTAAATCGCCAACGCTCATCACCAAATTAGGGTTTAGAGAGCCTCCTCCCCTTGCTTTTGACTTCATTCCCAGAAGTCCTGACCCTCCAGGTAGAATAGGGTGATGACTCTTCATCAAGCCATGGCCTTGGTGACTTACAAGCTAAATAACCAACCAGTGAATAATCTGAATCTACAATTGTGCAAATGTGGAGGTTGCAAAGAGAAGAGATAGTCCAAAAAGTTAAAAGCAAATGAAGTCAAATAATTGGAAACTGAAGAAGTTTATAAACTACAGAAAACAATAAGAGCTTAAGGGTCACTTGATCCAACAGAAGCCAGCCAGAGCAGGACTGTCTCATGTCACAGCGTTATGAATATTCTTAGATAGGAAAACAGAGCTGTCTGCAAACAATGGGGTTTAGGGAGGAGGCCGAGGATAGATTGTTTAATGACTAAACTAAAATACTAGAAAGGAAAAAAGAAGATACATGAAAAAAAAATTACTTTTTTTGTTCAGTGTAGAAGGAAAAATTTTGGTTTAGATTATCTGCTACAGTTCAGGTTTGACCTCTCCCTCCAAGACATACAAATAAAAAAGACTATTTCAGAGCAAAAGTTATGTTTTGAAATAAAAACTTACTTCACTTAGAAAATGCTCAAAAGAAACATTTAAATATGTCTGGAGTTTTCCCCTAATTTTATTTTTTATCCTGAATCATTCAGTTCAATCTGGATTTGGCAATGATTTTGACTTAAAAAATCCTCCCTGCTGTACAACGAAGCTACTGGTTGGAGGCGAGACCTGGGAACCTGATTCTTTCATTTGTCTTGATCAAGCTTTTTCCTCTCCCTGGCCTGGATTCACTGCGTTTGTCTGTAACAGTCTAACAAAGGCAATTAAGTGGCCCCTGCGTTCAAAGGAGAGAGACAGGCTCACAGAGAAGGTGGATACACATTTTGCATTGAACACAGGACAACAGCACACCCAACTCGGGCATTTCAGTAAAGTGGCTGAAATTAGCCGTGACAACCCACTGCACTGTGTCTCTGCTGCTGTCCATGCGTAAGTGAGACAGTGAAACAGGTTGCAGGCCCGGAGATCCCGTAAATGCTACTATTTCACTTATGGGAACATCGGAGCCAAGAGTGAAAGCCCTGCACGACTGTGTCTCCAAACTACCAGCTCACGTTCCCTCTGTGGGCTGTGCTGAAATAGTGGCTCTAGAAACCCAACCTGGCAAGAGTTTGATGTTGCCTTGAAGTGTTCTACTTTCTTCATTCCCTCTCCTCCCATTTCTCCTTCTGAGTCCCTCGTTTTCCCCTTTCCTTTCTTACAGGTCGCTGTGTGTGCTCAGCACTGGAGCAACCTGAACAAAAGGTGCATGTCAGAGACTAGATCGCTACTACATTGCAGCGAATTTCTGGGGAGAGGGAGCCACTAGAGAAGAAACATCTTGCCGTGTGTTGTCCTCTAGAAACCCTCCAGTCTCCTAACAGCAGTCATGGACAGAAGTGCAGAAGCTTTCTCTCTGGGGCAGAGCCGTGGCCCCAACAGCAGACAGTTTAATGGCTCAGCAGCAGTCACAGCAGCGGGTAGCCTGAGCGTAAGAGGGTTTCTTCCCGATCAGATTAGCCTTATTCACTTTATGTCCCTTACAGAGTTTTTTTTATGCAATTTGATTTTTACAGTGCTATTGTCCAGATAGATTAATTGTTTTGTCTTATGGCAGTGAGCTCCAGAGATCAGTTTCCTATTATGTGAAAAGGCAGAGATTTCTATGGGTAATGAGCACATCCGCAGTGATATTAGACAAGACAAAATTCTCCAAACACTTAGCAGTAATATAGGGTTTCCACTTTAAACAACATCTACAACAAATACACATTTGAGTTCCCCAAGGACCTGATTTCCACAGGTATTTAGGGAATCAAACCCACACATAGCATCTACTAGGATTGTCACAAGTACCCAACTCAGAGAAACCATAAAACCCCGAGGAAGAAGGACTGTCTTTTGCCTTCGGCTCGTACAGCGATAGCCCTCTGGAGTGCAGAGCTATGAATAAAGCTGCTGGATGCGCTAGAAATAATAAATGCTGAACCTTTTCCTGAATGATAACCCATTTAGGTGTGGAGCCCAGATATACATGCTCCAAGATTAACTGCTGCTTTTCTTTTTAAACAGGTCTGTGAAAGCCCAACTCATTAACAGAATATATGACCTGCACTGAAATTTCCAGATACACCCATTGTAAAGCTGGTATTAAAGAATCAGCTCTTCTTCCTTCCACCTGCCAAGTCCTGCGTTCACCCTACATCTATCTCCCTTTGTAGAAAACCTGGCTAATATCTAGGAGGGCAGGGAGAAAAAGCTAAAAATTAAGCTTAGGGCCTGGCTCGGTCGTTTGATGAAGTAGTGCAAGATATTGTCTCCTCAGACTAACCAAAATAGGTTGAAAAAGGCACAACTGAAGAACACAGCTCTGCACGCCTACATGCACCCCCTACACCCACACATCTCCAGGAGATGATCCAGAACAGAGCCACGCTCTGGGTGGACAGTAGTCAGGGGAATGTGGGTCACACCTGAACTGCACTGGACCACAGACTATCTGTCTTCAGGAGAAAACAGACACAACCTAAATCACGTCCGTCACCCCCGGGAGCATGCACTGCATGACACACCATGCTCTGAACCTAAAGGAGAAATTGCAGCAGGCGTAGGTTATGGGCTAGGCAGGAGGCTAGCTCGGACATGTGGGGTGTGACGCACAGGAGATCTGAGACACCTCCACCTTGACCAACTCACCACCCATGCTGCGCAGCGTATGAACCCATACTTCCATTCTCCACAAAGGTATGGGAGCGCTAAGCATCCTCTCCCACACTAGGTGATGAGACCTTGGAAAAAACCCAAGTTCCCTCTTGGAAACAGAGCAGCGTTTGTCCTTAATACCGTGCTCCCGACTGTGGGAACAAAGACAACAACACAACAGACCAGAGCAGAACTGGGATCCAGGTCATGAAATGAGTGAGAGGCCACAAATCCTTGCTACACAGCACCTATCTAAAGAGGCTGGTGACATCCCAAGACAGATCCCCGCTGAGAAAGGCCAGTCTCACCAGGGAACTGGTGGGAATGTTGACAGGAGAAATCCCAGACAGGTGCAGGGAGGGATGGGAAACAGTTCTGCAAAGGGTTGGAGCTCATCCCTCACACAGGCTCGTGTCAGGTTGACCTGGCTGTACCTCCCATCCAGCGCACATGGGGCTGGTTCACAGCAGCACCAGGGCAGGCAGAATCAGGCCCGGGGAAGGGTCCGGGTTGGAGGCGGGGGGCGGGGGAAGCAGGGGAGGAGGGCTGCAAAGTGTTGGGAAACAGCCTGTTGTTAGATTTCAGCCCCGAAGTGTTTGCGAAATCTCCCAGACAAGCCTAACTGGAAATATGAAGGCCCTGCTGCAGACAGAGCCTCTGCGAGCAAACGCGGCGTGTCGAGATAAGCGTGGCAGGCCGTGCTGAGTGTCGCAGCCCCGCGCCTCCTGGGACCCTCACAGCTCAAACACCAGGGAGTATTTTGTTCCCTGACAAGGCCCTTGTGGGACAAAAATGCATCTTGTAAGGGTCTTCTTGGTGGTTTTCGGCATTTAGGTCACCAGGGCTGTTTCAAGATAACGGAACGAGAGTGAGCCCTCTTTTAACTCTGGGGGCTGGTATGCAGGTTCACACCTAGGGCACCGCTCCAGAGGGCCTGGGAAAGGTGAAGGTGAAACCTCCTCTCCACGCAGCACATACAGTTTTAAGGGCTTGAATTTTTGTTAACTTCCCCAACATAAATCAGGCTTTCCCCCATCGAAGCCAGCAAGCCTGGTATAACACGACATAGCTCAACTAAACCCAACAGATGCTCTTCTCTCTCCATCGGGTATAGATCGGGAGCAGCCTCACCAGAACTGGTGGAAGCAGGATGGCCCAAAGCCAGCAGGGATCCCCGGGAAAGCCCTGCCCGCACGGATCCCCGCATCCCCGCCTGCCCGCTGAGCAAAGCGAGGGAGCCCGTTTGCCAAACCACACGAAGCTCAGTTACTCAGCAATCAGCTGCGCTTCCTACCCTCGTGCTACTGATTGTGCAAACATGAATGTAATTAGTCTAAATAATCACCAAAGATTTAATAGGAGCCAGACCACCCAGAGGCCAAATAGCTGGTGGTGGAGCAGGGAAGGTTTGTTCGCTGGTTTTTGTAACACTTGCTAATGAAGTGAGGTCGGATAGCAAAGCAAACACCCTCCACTAGCACGTCCCCTGGGAACACTGTATGTTGTGGGAAGCCCCATGTCCCTTGAAGCCAAGAACGTTCTCTCAGGACAGGCAACATGTGCTACTACCATCACTGCTTTTAATTTATCGCTGCCTGGAAAGCCTCCCTGAACGATTATGAAACCAAGCTCTGAGCCCCAAAATAAGCTCCCATCCCAACCAACCATGACTGAAAACGCTCCTCACATGGCAAACAGCTAGCCACTGAGGCTGCGACCAACAGCTCATGGGTAAGTGAGTTCACCCGCACGCCTGGGTGAAGCAGCGTGCTTGGAGCACGCAGCAGCGCTCAGCCGCTTCCAGAGGCATGAAGCAACACTCCGCATTGTATCTTTCCTTCCTCCATGCTCACCCACCATTCATTGTATCTCTCCAGCTAATTACAGAGCTGACAAACACACCCAGCTGGGGACATTCAAGTTGTTGGGAGCAGCGTTGTAGCAGGAACATCAATTCTTCTGGATAAGCAGAATTTCCTCAGCCGGGGTGGTCACTCAGGGTGCTAATTGCACGAACTGCCTCAAAACCATGTTCTGCTGACGGAGCAAGACCTGAGATTCCCCAAGGCAGGTCTGTGTTGCAGTTAGAGAGCTGGGAGAAGGCGCTTATTTCTCCAAAATACCGAGAAGTGGTTATTTCTGTTTTCTTAGGGGCAGGAGTGCAACAGACCCCCGTTTCCAGGGAGGCAGGGACAGTCTTTGGAAATCCCTGCTGGAGCCAGCAGCAGCCCCTCAGTTCAAAGCTCCTTTCTTTAGGCCTTGAATTCTCGGCCATAAAGTCTCTGAAGAGGTTTTGATAACTTGCCTATCTTTTAGATAAGCAAAGCTTTGGATGAATCCCACACGGTCCTCTATCTACTGCAAGTCCTCATTTGTTTTCCGCCAAGGCACTTGCTGGTTTTCCTCTCCAAGGTGTTGGACAGAAATGTCAAGAGGCTGAAGGGGCGGCATTTGAGATGGGAATTTTTGCCGGGACAATTTTTCTTTTTCTTTTCTAAGTGCTATGGGGCAAAGTCGTTGAGGCAAAACCCAAGTGATAACTGAGTGAGACAGGTTTTTCCCACAGGAGCAGTAGGTTTACTCCTTATGCGATGAAAAGGAAAGGCAGAGAGGAAAGATAGATGAAAGGTTGCCCTTTCAAACGGTTTATGTTGGGGGAATTTTAAAACGGCAAATTCTATTTAAATTTGCAGGGACCAGGTTGCAGGATCTTCAACTAAGCAAATCTGCAATCCGAGTCTGGAACAAAGAACGCAAGCAGAGCCTAAAGAGAGACATTTCTGATTTCTGCAAGGCCTTTCTAGACAGCCTTGTCCAGGGGAAACTTGTAAAAGGGAAGTGGAAGAGAAAAGAAAGGAAGGAGAACAGCGACTGGAGAGAAGATTTCCTGAAACAAATCAGAAAGAAATAGCCATAACCTCTCTCCCTGCAACGCCGCGTGCCCCAGGAGTTCCTCACGGGTGGCCGCCAGCCCAGAGACAGCCAGTTATGCCCAGGTTATTTATTTTTCTCACTTTAGCGGTGTCACGTATTTAATATTTTAAAAAATAGTATCTTCTTTTATCTGCGGCAGGATACAAAGTAAGAAGCGGCTTCCTAGAGCAGCCAGGCAGAAGGGAGCTGGCAACCTGTGCTGGGTCAGGAGGGTAGGAAGATTAAAAGGAGATGGGATTTGCTTTGTCCTTCACGGAAGACTTTATCCCCTCCAGATACACAACAGAAGCTTTCTCTCCCTTGGAGGTTGGCTGGCAATGGCCTTCCTGTCTCTCAAAGCTGCTCCTGGGTCATGCACAGGGCAAGCTGCAAGCAGCACAGCCCCGTCCTCTGCCCCAACTGCAAACCCTGCCGCCGGCCCCCTGCTCCCTGCGCAGCCCACCCGCCTAGGGCTGCACCGTCAGGCGCCGCAGGACACGCGTCCTTGCTTCCTTGGGTGGCACTCGTCCCTGCGCCAGCCCTGGCTTCTTGCCCACTGCGGGGGGATGCTGATCAATTAGCGCACAACAAATAATTAAGCTGATGAATGTCTCTTTTTCCCGTTTGCTGACTGCAGTTGCCTCGAATTTATGCCCAGAATATGACTGAATTTATTTGTTGCCATTTGTAGCATTCAAAAGAGGTCTTTAATGATTTCTTTTAAGCTCTCTAGCCTGATTGTGAATAGTGCAGGGCAAATACACATTATTTCCTATCTAAGCAGCAGCACTGATTAGTCGGCAGTTGGTCAGATAAGACACCGCTCTGTTCCCCTCTCGCTGCAGAAATGCACACGGTCATTTGCTGCTAATGCTCAAATGCAAAGGGAAAACGTGGCCTAAGCAAATGCTGCATGGAAGTCTCTTGTGCATTTTCAGGGCAACAAGACAAGACCGTGCAAAATCTCACGTTAAGTAAGAGGGCTCAGAATTAAAGTGAATATGGGTTGAATAATTTTGCTTTCACACAGCCTGGTTCACAGCATTGTGTGCAGCTGACAGTGCTTTTGGGAGGGTAGTGGGACTGCAGTGAAACTTAAGTCTTGACAGTTTGCGGACATTAAAGATCTGAAGCCAGCTCTTACTTGACTGTTAACTCCTGAATCTTCATATGATGCAATGTTAATCTTCAGCCCTTTCCTAAAATAATGTGTGGAGTTGCTATGTTCTGTTAAATATGAACCATGTGTCACCTCGCAATGGCTGCAACGGTGAAAAGATGATAAATCTAAAGCTTGTAAAATGTCCTGTGACATTTTGGGAGAAAAACAGGTGTTGCATAAATGTTAGACATTTATGGGTAAACTTGCAGGGGCTTTAAAAGACTGACACATCTGCCACATAGTATGTAACCCTGAAAGAAAAGGAGCAAAGCAGTCTCTTTCATGTGTCTCGCTCTTTCTACAACCGTATGAAAATACATCCTCATCTGGTATTGGAATTAACAGAGCTGGACTCGCCCCTCCCTATGTCTCCTCCAGGTTTTTGGCTTTTACACCCAATGTGTATTTTAAAACTGTGCCTTTTTAAGTAGGTGGCAAACTGTGCTGGAAGGATTTGGTATGCGGAGTATTTTTATTCAGCTCCCTTTTCTCTCACCTTTCATTGTTTTTCCCTTTGGAATATCTCCTGTAACGCTCCACTCATAAACCTCTTCAAAGAGAGGGCTGTATTTGAACAGCCTTGCCTGAAATCTGGTCCCAGTCAAAGGCCTCAGACGGCAAAATAACTCGCAGAGCCGAGACCTGCGGCCCCACGGCTGCTGCCGCAGGTGTCAGCGGCCGCTTTGCAGGCAGAGAGGTGCTGCCTGCCGCCTCTTCGGCTTTGACGCCGCAGCCCCGACAGCTGGGTTATTATTCCCTCCTTTACCCTATAAATGTAATAAACTGGGACTTAGCATCTTGCTTTTGGCACGGAAGGTCCAAGGAGAAGGTGGTTTTCTCATTCATCCCAAGTGCCTTGTTCAGCTCCTGGGATGTTGTTGGTGTTTTGGGAGAGAGAGAAAATTTTGGAAGCTGAATGCGTGCCGAGGAAGCGATGGGCTCTGTGGTTCAGCCCTCAAACCGTGTAATCTCTAGGATGGGGATTCTAAAGTACAAACCAGGGCAAGTCTAATTCCCCCGGCCACAAAGATACAGCTCCCAATGAAGTCAGTGGAAGCAGACTTATCTCCAAAAAGCTACAAAACCTCCCCCTCCATGGGGGAAATGCGTCAGACACGTAACCAGCTGCCTGTCTCTGAACCACTTGCCCTTTGCATCGGGCAGTTTTAGCACACAAACCGGTAACCGAGTGGGCTACAAAGCGCTTTCCCCCTCTTGGGTGGTCGCTTCGTTTCTGGGTGGCAGCGAAGCAGCAGATATTTTGAGTGTGACTCGCCTGGCTGGTAAGTGCTCACGACTCTGTGCAGATCCCACTCTGTCTCAACTCCCTGCCCAGCAATAAATTCTGCTCCCAAACCTTAATCCTATCCCTCTCCCCCTCAAATCGGCACTCACATCCCTTATGTTTCAGTCCCGTCCCCACCCCAGCAATAAGTTGTGCCCTTAGCTCCTGTCCTGATAGGGCTGGTTTGGGTCAGTCCCCTCCCAGCCACCTCACTTCCATTCCTCTGGCACCTCTTGGGATTTTTCATCCCTTGCTCTCAAGCCTGGAGGCAGCGAGATAAAGTTTCCCAGGCAGGCTGTTGTAGGAGGAGAAGACCTACGCCATGCTGAGCTACCGGCCACTTCCAGCTCTGCCCTCCCAGGAGAGGCCAACGAGCAAGCTGTGCCTGCCCTTGGGCTGCTCCTCCAGAGGAGGTGGAAAATCAGCCAGAGATAGGAATCTCTTTTTGGAGACAACACTGAAGACAAGCCACTGCCTGTCATCCCGCTCGTCTCTGCAGTGGTCGTTTCAGCAGGGAGCCCCGTACAGGCTCTCCATGCCCTACTCCACCCTTGGGGAACAGAGAAGCTCACCTGCCCGTGCTTCCCTCCCAGCACGTGGCTCTCAGGGACACTCGCAAAAGAAACACAGCAATACAGGGGGAAAAAGTGTCCAAAAAAGCACATTTAGGAAAACTACCTCTTCCCCCACCTCTTCCCCAGTGGAGAAATGAACTCCTTCCACTTGCCAAGACATGTCCACTTCCCTTCCCCAGTGTTCCCAGATAGGCCAGAGACAGCCCACAGTGCTGTACTGGTAACAGATCTTTGGCTGAACCAAGGAAAAAAAACCTCCAGCAAAAGCTGTCTTAGAAAGGACTGTTCCCTGCAGTGAGGTCTTCAGTCCCTCAGCTGCGGCAGAGAGGACCTTCTTCCTCAGATGGGTGAAATGGATGATGTCATACGCTAAGCCCAAGCTCCCTCTGTTCTCAAGTTTTTTTATTTATTAATATATATCAGGTACTTAACGTAGCTGGATTTTCTTCATTCTGATCTAGACTCAAATCTTGAAGACGAGGTAAAAATCTCACACGGCAGAGGCTAAAATTTTCTTTCCTTTCTTTGGGGAGCAAGTTCAAAATCTATCCCGGTTAGAAACACATGAAATGTTGTACTGCTTCAAACCACAAGCTCCACCGCTCATCTCCTGTCTCTAACAGTGGCCAGAAATGGGTGTTAAAAGAAGCACAAAAAAAGGGGGATGTGTGGAGGGATCCTTCCCTGGGCTTCCCTGGCCAATGGTTTAGATATTCCTGAGCCAGAAACTGCATCCAGATCACAGTGTCTGGTAGCCACTGATGGAGCGAACCTCCACGAATATGCCTATTCTCTTTTTGACTTCAAATATATTTTTGTTCTTAATAGTACTCTGTGGCAATGCGTCCTATCATTGTGCAAACAAGCACTTTCTTTCACTTGTTTGGATCCTGCTTCCAGGTAACGACCATTTCACCCCTTCATTGCCGTGTGATAAGAAACAGTGGATTTTATTTTCCTAAGCATCCTCCCTGCATTAAATAATGTTTTTACAAATCTCTGCCACTAACCATGCCCACTGTCTCTTTTGCAAGATTTGCAGGTCCTGGTCTATGTGGTCTCTGTTTGTGCAGAAGATATTTCACATCTCTGTTCAGCCGCGCTGCCCTGCTCCACACCCCTCTCTGTCCCACTGTCCTTTTGGAGATGGGATAGTCAGCGAGCCACGCGTATGTCGGTACACAGGGATCCAAGTACAGAGCTACAATGATGCTTTCGTTTTGCTTGCTGTTCTTTTCCTAATGACTCCTAACCTTTAGTTTCCCCTCTCAGCATTGAGGGTGGATATCAGGACAGGCAAATATACCCTTCTCAGTGTTTCTGTGTGAAGGTCTCCTAAGCAGTAGGTGCAGCTTTTCTCATGAACGTCCCCCAGGGTTTTGGAGGGAGCCAGCCTTTGCCTGGAGAGAAGCTAGGGTTTATTTACAATAAGAACGAATGAACGCCTCTGCGTACTTTATTTAAGAACCTGCTTTGCACAGGTATAAGGCAGGTTATGATGGGAAATGCACATGCGTATCAAGAGAGAACTTCAAAATGAACCAACGAGAACTCAGTGCCCATGGTGAGCTGATGCCTGGACTGAAGGTCCTTCTGAGACCTCGGACCGTCCCTATTCTAGCAAAAATAAAATTTTCCCCGGCGTAAAGCAGCACTCCCCAAGGAATTCCCGGTGAAAAGAGGAAGCGGCATCCCTACCTTTTTGGTCTTGACTGTTGAGGCACAGCAGTCCCCCCCATCATAATTGCAGAAGGCTCGGTTGTTGATGGAGTCACAGTAGTTGTCCCCCATGAAAGGCTGAAAAAGGAAAAGGCAGAAAAAGACTGAGAATGTGGACATGGATAAAACCTGCAACAATATGTCAGAAGGAAAACCTGAAGACTTGAAGGACCCATATAGTTTGTAACATTACCAACGGCCCTGAAAAGCAGGAAATAATTATTCCCCTCTCCCTTCACAGCAGACAGAAAAAAACCAAGGACACTAGATGGAAGGGAAATGAGCCCTTGTTGGCTTTTCACATCCCACATAAGATGATGCTTCGGGAATATTAATTTGACTAGGCCCGGAGACAGCATCAAGGCATCTAAAATTGTGGCACCTTTTGATAATTTTAAGCTAACCTTCCAAAACTACGTGGGATAAGAAGAAGATTGTGTATAGCAGCAAAACTGGCTTGCTTTTAATAGCTGTACTTCCCACCACAGTTCTCCTAGCTACGCAACAAGTGTCAGCATTGAGGGCACAAAACATATCACAAAGAGAAATGGAAGCGGTCTGAGCTCAGCACAGGGACCACGTGCTCTCGTTCTCTGACCAGCAGTGACTGCGTGTGACCTTCGCCATGACACGTAATCTCTCCGCTCCACAGCTCAGAGCTGGGATAATGGCAATTATTCAGAGGGACGTTGTGGAGAGCTATTAAGTAAAATTCATAAATCACCTTGAAAAAGAAAATGTGGTCACTAGTCTATGTGCTGCGCAGGACCTGAATAATAATCATGATTCTGAAGAAAAGGCTTGAAGTCTGATTTTTCATTACACGTTGGAGTCCTCTTGGTCAGCAAGTACAAAAGTCTTTCTTAGAAGTCAAAACCATGCCCAATGCTAAAAAAAGGCCCATGCCAAGTATGAGAAACCCAGGCAGCTCTGAACGCTCAGAAAAATGGATGCTCAGCAGAGAGCACAGTCATATCTCTGTAACACTTCTTACACGCACAGGCTCATGGGGCCATTCCCATTTTATCTGCTCTTTGGAAAATTCATTTGTTCTGCACTGTGAAAAACACACCAGGGACTTTCCTACAAGACAGCTTCATTGCAGAGCGGGTGGGGAGGCTGGTGGAGGTTTCCTGGGAGGATTTTGCAGGAATTGCAGTACCAGAGTCTCCCCGATGATAGATACCTGAAGAACCAGCAATGAGAGCTCGCCATGCTCTCCCCAGACAGAGCCATGACCATGCTCATCAGTATTGAAATGGACACTGTGGAGCGGTGCAGATGCAGACTTTTACTGCTGATGTTTTGTAAATTTAAATGTTTCTTTCAGGGTATAGGAAATGCAGGCAGTGATGGCAATATCGGACCAGAGCAGGACTACCAGGAGGTAACTGTCTCATTGCGTGTCACTTGTTTAGCTACATGCAAATACTACAAATGCTGTCAAGGAAATCAGAGTTACAGGGTGAAGCTCCTATGCCTGTAAACTGGCTTAACTCTATTGACATCCACAGAGATTGACTTATGTATACAGGCAAAGACTTTGACTTGCAAACGCCCTTCCAATTTAATTAAGATGCTAAGAGTTAAAAGGGAATGATTTATAAGTAGATGGAGAGATATTTTTATGCCAACCTGGTCATATTCAAAAACGTGAACTTTGCCCAACCTCCCAAGACATTCTGTAGGCTTCTCCATGTTTCCCTTGTATTTCCTGGCTGTGCCTGCCTGTCAAGAAAGGCTTGCCTTTAATTTTCCATGCCTATGCCTGTACCCTACACCTATGAACACTGGAAAATCAATAAAAGAAACTTGTGGAAGAATTTGCCTTTCCTTTGCTCTGGCACAGAGTAGGCAAGTCGGTCCTTTGGAGGAGAAGAATGGGACAAATAACATCTATTCTAATTTGGTACCAAAATCCTCATTTGGGAGACCTTGGAGGCCTGGCTGTGGAGGGTGAGGTCTCTAGAGGTCTTCATACATATCTTAGTGCTCCTGTATTTTTGGAGGACTATATAGGTAACCTAGGAGGACCAGTTTTCTACTGAAACATCTAAGTTAGCTGCTGAGAAGTACGGGGCTGACTCATAAACCTCTATTCCTGCCACTAGGGAGCGACAAAAAATCACATTGCAGCAGCAGTCTGGGTTACCACTGCAACCACCAAGAGTAAAATAATGCCCCGCTTACAGCCTTCTATTCAGGGAACCCTCCCTAATGCTAAGAATATTAATACATTAAGGATTGTATCAGCTTAATGGCCCGGTATTATTGGCCTACTGGCTTATTAGTCTCTGTTTCCATAGTCGTGAAAAAAGGCTTGGTGAAGATGGCATTTCTTCTGAAATCTTAATGCCAGAGAACAAGCGCTGGCCCATTCGTGGATCCTGGAAGCATCATGCTCTAGGCCATTATCAATTGTCTGGGCAAAGCCTTCCAAGATGATAGATTGCCATGCAGTGACACTGCTGAATGAATGATGAAAAGAAGAAAGTTCCTACTGATGCAGAGGGGTCTGGCAATTAACAATGATGGAAGGGAAGAAAATGCTGAGAAAAAGCATGTCAGTAATAATGGCTTCTGGTAAATTATTACATCATTGCAAAGTTTGCCTCAGTAACAACTATCCTTAAACAGCAGGAGAATGGATACCCAATGGTGCATCAGCACCTGAATGGCATTTCTTAATGGTTGCTGGATGTTATTTTAGCTCTCTTTGGAGAATAGGGGCGCCTAGCCAGCCTGCATGAATGTAATGCGTGAGATGGCTTATGACATTCAAAGCACTGACAGCAGAATGCTTTTCATTTAGGGAACAACTAGACAGAAACTATTACATTGTTGGAGAGTTATTACCCTCTCGGGCCCAACATTTGTATGCGAAGGAAACCTGTCTTTCACTTCAAGACAAATCACGTCGCACAGCAATGTGGTCTAGAGTTTCGTGTCAGATTTAGGAGTTCTGTGCCATGTTCTGCCACTCCGGGCAAATAACTTCAACGCGCTTGTAAAATTGGGTTACTGGGTGCTGAGAGCGCAGTCACTGCTGCAGAAAGTCAGGAGATGTGGGGCCAAGACACAGCTCTTCCACTGCCCGTCCACGTAAGCAAAGCAGCCATCTGTCCCTCTACCTGTGAGCTACCCCATTTCTAAAATGGGCATGAAGCTTCCCAGCCTTACAGAGGTACCACAAGGATTGACTTCTTGGCATGGGTGAGATACTCAAGGGCTGGCATGATGGAAATTGCATGAGCACCACGACCCTGAGAGAGGTGCTCCAGCCCTGTTTAACCACTGGAAGCATCTTAAGACTTAGACTTTTCAAAGACTGTTGCCAGCAGAAACAACATCCTTCAAAATAATTGCTTTTTTTCAAATAACACACAAGACTGTAAAAATGTATCACAGCTGAAATTTAACTGCATTTTTCTGATTTTTTTTCTGGTTCAGACGGAGGTGCACAGCGGAGGGATGTGTGATTTGCTCACTGTCCAGCTGTGCTGTCCACCCAGTGGTATAATTTCTGCCTCTGGCTTTCCTAAAGTTTATCTGCACACACCAATCCCCAAAGCCTAGCTGGCCTTGGAAAGAATCGGCCATCTAATAAGACGTCAAAATCAAGGAAAAACAACTGAAAGTTTTTGCAACTTCCCAGAAGTTCCCAGATCCTGGGAAATTTTGACGGTCTACCAGTGTTGTTGAGCCACTTGATTGTTTAACTCCCGTGAGAGTCACCCAACCATCGGCTCTAGGAAAACGACCAATTTCACCACTGAGTGTCCGAACCGATGTAGGAGATCACAGTCTGTTTGATAGCACAGTCAGGGCAAAAGCCTGTTTGCCCCACTTGAGAAACAGCATTTGCAACCCAGGTGACCACAGTGACTGTTACCGTAACACTTAGAAGAGCAAGCACGGACCACCTGAGCTAACGCAAAAGCTCACCTCGCAGCCTTTGACACAATGAATGAGGGAAGGGTGAGGGTACCACTTGAGTCCCGCCGTGCAGACAACGCTCTGGAGGGGAGGAGAAGGAAAAAAAAACCAGGTTAAGACAAAGAAATCAGTGTACAGAAAGTCAGCGTGCTGGCTCCTATGGCTCTCCTGTACTTAACCAATGAAGTTCAGTTCCTAACACCTCTTGTGTTCTCAGGACCTGGCTGTCCTCCAGGTATTTACAAGAAGTGTTGGACTTGACACTTGCAATAACAGAACATTTGAGATTAAAATAATATTTAAGGTTCTCCTAAAATGTCATGTCCAATATTTCACTCATGGTGGGGGAATGTGGCAGGGAAAGGCAAAGGCACAGGTCTACTGTCTTGCTCTTGGGTAGGGGGGAGACATTTTAGGAATTAATTGAGGCATTTCTTTGGTGCTGCAAAACATTGTTCTCTTTCGCTACCCATCTGTGCTTCTTGAAGATCCTAAAGGTGGACTTTCAGATACATTTTCGCACCATCCTTTAGACCTGAAATGGAAGAACCTCCCACTACATGCCTTCAGAATAACTCCCAGAAAGGACAGCATCATCTGCTACGTTATATGAGCTTTATAATAATTTCTGTATTTCTTTATAATATTTTCTGCTTCCTAATAACACTGTATTCTGGAGTGCCTAGTTTTGGGCAAAAATGATGACCAGCCTACTGAATGATGACACACCCAGGGCAGCCATTGTTTGCCTGTAGACGTGGAAACTTAGATTTTAAGAGTGGATGAAAAGTTTGGCCAGTCAGTGGAGATGGTGGTTCAATACCATGGAGGTCTAGGAGATAGGACTCCCATCCATTCACTAGGACATCAGGCACAATGTTCATTTTGGGTTATTATCCATGGATGAAACACTACAATCTCCAGTTGGGCAAGACGAACACGTAGGCACTTGCCCAAGGGCAGGGGTCGGGGTTGGATGGAGGCCTGGGGAAGGAAGGGATTAACATTTGGGAAGACCTGACGCACAAGCCATCCCTTCCCCTGTTTATTTGAGGGCTAATTTAATCCATCTGCAGGGGAACCTCAGCATGTTTTTACAGTTTCTGTCATTTGAGGCTTACCTGGTGTGTGCTAGAAAAAGGACTTTTATACTATCTGACTTGGGCTGTTTATCTTTCCGATGCTCTCGGGTTTTCCACTATTAGTCAAGCCTGGCTTGCCCCACCTGCCTCGCAACAGGGCCCGTCTGTGTGAGCGGAGAAGCGGCCGGGCGAGGGGGGAGGACGTTGTTTATCCCTCGGGAGGGAGGCTGCAAGGTGCGGGGGCCCTGCGCTGTCAGACATTCCCCCAGCGCACTCTTGACAGACAGCTGGACGTTTCCAGGCTGTTGTCTGCCACAACTGGGGAGATTTTTTTAATTTTTTTTCCCCTCTTCTGTTTATTGCACTTCAGAGGGAAAAGAAAGGCAACTTTTCTAGGTTTCAAAATAAACAAGGCCAGTCAACAGACCAGGAGAGGGGAGAGTAGAGGAAGCAGTTCAAGAGCATCTGAACCCAAGAATTAAATCAAAGTAGAAAGTCTCAGGCATTTGCCTGCTGTATCCAAGGCCAGACAGACAATAAGTAGAAGAAGTGCACTTCCAAAGAGCGTCTCGCATTCCCCTAGTAAGAAGCATCAATATTTACAAAACCTCTCGATATGTGTGAATGTGCGTGAGCATTTGGAGCTAACAAAAGGAGCCGAATAGCCCTGAAACAGGCTCTTAAGAAAGGAGGTTTCCAAGTGAGAGCAATCCTTTGCAGAAGATGCATTGACTACTTTCCTGACCCTCCCAGTATTAAAAACCCAGCACCCTCCCTTAGAGGACTGGATGGAAGGTGAAGTCTCTGCTAGGAGGGTGTTCTCCTTGGAGCTCTCACTCGAGGTCATCTCAATCCCAAGGGCTGCCCAGCCTTCAGCTGGACAGCCTCCAGGGTGCAGCCCCGTGCTGCTCTCCATAGCATAGGAAAGTCAGTTGACCTTGTGCTAGATTAATCACTGGGTCAGTGGGACACTCACATCGCTCTTGAGTGGTACCTGCCAATGGCTTAGTCCCAGTTACTTCGCCCTCTCCTCAGATGATACCTTGCTAGGCTAACGGAGACCATTAGAGCTACTCCAGCTGAATTCAATCCTTTTAACATTCACGGAGCTGGAAGCAGAGTATGTTCAGGGAAGGGCCCTTGGCCATGGCCCTGACTCCTCTTGCTGGTCTTCCAAACCCCAAATTCCCACCACCCAGCCTGTTTGCACCCTCAAGCTCCTGCTGTGGTGCGTGTGGTGCAACGGGATGGGACAGAGGTTGTTCATAGAGGGAGAGCCTGGGTTGGAAAATTAAGAAACTGGGGATGATTCAGGTTGCTGGGCATTGTTCCTGCCTCTTGTGGTGCTACCAGGCACAAAGGTGCCATAGGGTGCTGCATGGGGCAGCTGAGATAAACAAATGTATAAGAAGCAAGCAAGGAAGGGTATAGGCAACAGTACTGCAGGACGTGACCGGGATCCGATGGCATCAGTGCACGCAGAAAGGAAGGTGGACTTCTAAGGCCAACAAAGGATGCAATAAGAGGTGGACGGAAGGACCACATCCGACATGTGCCAGGCAGTGCACGGGGGATAAAGCCCATCTGGCTGCTGCCTCTGCGAGCCCCATCCCTTCACTGTGTTGCCACGTGCTCCAAGCCGCTGCGGTGACATATGCCGCCCTCATGGCCCCGGCTCCCCTTGTGCATCGGCTTCTGCAGCACAGCTGCCCTCCCGCGCAGGCCGTGCTGCGCAGCCGGGTGTATTGACTTTGGTCCTGTCCCCATCCCAGAAACGCCATCCAGCTACATCTGCGGTTTGGTGGCTGTGACTCCATCTGTTGCGAAGGGAGAGGAAGCTGGGATGCTCTCCCACAGTAGGTAACAAAGAGCCAAGAAAGCAAATCAAGCTGTCATTTTCTCCTTGTGAGGGAAGACCTAGCGCCTCCGGTCATGGCACTTCCCTCCCATGGTGGGACTAACACAATGATGTCAACCATTTGTGGGCTGTGGAGGGGATTAGGTTTCCCCAAGAGAGGCCGGTGGAGAGCTCTCCTCCACCTTAGATGGGACAAGTGTCCCCCAGGGCTAAAGCCCAGGGACTGGCATCTACTGGTCTCAGCTAACTCTCTCCTCAGGCACTAAACCAACATGATGATTAACCGTGGGCTTAATGTCGCGGTGGTGAGGGGATCGGCCGCTGCTGCCAAGGGAGGGGAGACACAGCGCTTTGAGGCTGTTTCCTCCTGTAGCTACAGACGGGGTGGGCAGTTCTGCCTTCCTGGGCGCTGAGCCGCCGCACTGCAATAAGTCATTCCACCGCTCCGTGACTCAGTTTCTCTGCCTGCAAAATGAGCCTAACACTCACAGAAAGAGGAGAGGGGAAGGAAGGAGGAAAATGGCAAAGCTTAAATGAATAGGGGATTATTTAAGGAGAATTCCCCTTAATGACTTCTGAACATCCAAAATCCCAGGACTTGCAGTGCATATGGGAAAACACATTGCCAGCAGCAGGGCAGCGTCCCAGGCGTGCGGAGGGGCCATGGCCACACTGAGCCCCACTGGTAGGCAGAGTCGGGGCACACCGACCCTTTCAAGGCTATCCCGTGCATGCACATGCTTGCACAGTATTTGGCCTGTTCCTGCTCAGCACAAAGGCAAGGACCCAAATTCAGACAACCTAAGAAATTAGGTGTCTGCCCTGTTTCTCTGCAGTCAGTGGGAAAGAGCTGTCAAGCTGTCTTTCTACGACATTTCACTTTTTTCTCCCCACTGCCTGCATAGTCAGCCTTGGCAGCTCTATCTATAGATGTCTTCAACAGCTCGCTGCCCCTTGCACGCGCACAGTAAATGGGAAATCATGGGAACAGCAATTGCTGCTCCGAACACGGCCCTCTGCAGAACAACAGACACACAGAAGATTTCAGGTGCATTTTTTTTTTCCCTGCTGAAAATACTGATTTGGAAGACATTGCCAACTTGCAATGATTTCGGCAAACTGTTTCAGAACCAACAAAGCAACTTAGCCTAAAGCAATTCTGAAAAACACAGTAATATTCAGACATTTTTCAAAAGGAAATATCTGTTGTTGTTGTTCGTTTGAGAGGACATTTAATGTCTAAGTTTTTTTCATTTTCATTAAACAAAAAGTTTCAAAAAATCATTGGAAATGAAATGCTAAGTTATGTTCAAACCAACATATTTTTTCTCCAATTTTTTGTTTCACCAAAAAATCACAACAACAAAAAAGTCACTTTGATTAGGAGAAAACATTTTTTTTTAATTTGACAGAACTTTCAGCAAACCGAAAAATCAAGTGATTTGCACAGCTCCCCTCTAAACAACCCCCAGAGGGGGGATGGTTCCCTCTTCCCACTTCGCTTCCATAACAGCTGTTGCTTGAGTAGTTACACACAAATATCTTTTCTTTCTTGCCGGCTCTTCCTGTGTTTTATCTGCGCCTGTCCTCTCAAAGGTAAGCTCCAGAGATCGGTCCTGCCTTTATCCGCTTCTCATACTGCACTCATTTGTACATTACTTGTGCCTGAAATTAAGTAACTAGAAGTGTTTCCTTTGCATCATTCAAGTACTTTGAGATCCACAAAGACTTGCCATGTAAATGCAACCAGCTGCTCACTTTACTCGTATGGCACAACAGTAAGCTGTCGCTGACCGTAAATAGAGACACATATTATTAATGATATATAACACACTGCCACGGGGACCTTCTCCTAAGGCATCCTAGTCCCGTCTCTCCAGGGTCTCCCTGGTCCCACCAGCAGCAGTATTTTCCCCAGTGGCACCCCGCAAGGCACCGCTCCCTGTGGGTGACAACCCCTTATCTGGAGATCTGAACAAGATGAATGTTTTACAGCTACCAAAAAAATCCCAGCGTGTCTCAGCATCATCCCACTCGTCTCCTAAAGGCTCCCCTCCATCTCCCAAAACAAATTTTCAAGCCCAAATCTCACCCTCTAGTTACAAAGTGTTTGTGGGGTCGAACTTGATCTGCTCACAGCCTAAAGCTCTTGCAAGATCCTCACCATCAGGGCAAAAAAGGTCTTATTTACCATTGTACTCTTGGAAACCATGATTTCTCCTCCAGCCCTCCCTCCCCTCATCTCCCCCTTTACTACTATATGTTTTCCCTGCTGCCTAATTAGCCCTCCAGAGACCTGCAGGTATAAAACTCGTTACAGCTCCCTCTGCGTACCTGCATCAATAAACGCAGGAGCACAGCAGAGAACGGGAGGGAAGCTGTCACTTTATTTCACCATGAATTACAAAACCACTTTAAAGTCTAGCACTCGGGAAAGGGCCAGTGAGAAATTGTCCCTAATACAGAGATAGGGGTTTTCTTTATGTTTCATGCCAGAAACTTGGCAAAGCCTAGGCTTAGGCAGTAATATAATCTTGGCATCTGGAGTGAATGGGAAGCTGGGAAGGACACTGTGAGCTTGTCATATTCTTTGGACTTAGGTTCCCCACCCCTTTCCAGGATTTATTCTATTGCTCTGTGTGAAATAGGGAAGTATAAAGCGGTGGAGATTTTTGGAGCAGCTCACTATCCACAGCCAAGGCCAGATTTCAAAAATCCCAAACCCTGGTACATATTTAGGCATGCAGAGAAGCAAATAGACTGTCAAAGCTGCTCAGGACATGCTGGGGCTGTGCTGGCTACTTGTTCTCCTCCTAAATGGAGTTCAAGTGTGTAAAACGGACTCCTGCAAAACCAGGGCCAAGTATGTAAAAGCCAATAGCGTTTGCTCAAGCACTACCAGCAACCTGCACCCTGGTGACACGTGATGTGCCAGTGTCTTCCGACATGCACTTGAGCGTGTCCAGATAAACGTCTACATGTGCAGAAACACTGCGTAGGCACAAGCGCCTGGCTACCTGCACTTCTAGGCAGGAGGGCACATTTGTGTAGATGGCATGAGGGTTTTCAGACAGAGGTAGATGAGTGTGTCTCCCACTGGTATCCAAGTGCAGGCACGAAACCAAGCAGTTATTTGCTGCAAGTGGCACGTGTGTGCAGGGGTGAGCGTGTGTGCAAGGCGCAGTACATGTCCCTGTCAGGGCAGACCGATGCCGGCATGTGCTGGAGGACGCACAGGACGGAGTGCCGTGAGCGGTTAATGCTGCCTGTGCGTTTGCAGCAGGCAGGAGGAAGAAGCAGTGACCTCTGGAAGGGGCTGTGCTGAGCACGCATCTCTTGCATGCGGGCGAAGGGGCGGGGGGAGGACTCAGCCAGTTTTGCTGGTTTGGGAAATGAAATACCCTCTGTATCAGCTTCTTTTGTCATCCAAAAGCAGAGCAGAAAAATCCAGCCCTGCCACCCAAAGAATGCAAAATACTGAACAGGAGGAAGAAAATAAAACCTGGCCAGTGCCCTTTCTCTCACTGTCCATCACATCTTCCTGTGTAATGAATCATGTTTCCAGATCAGACCCACTGTAGGTGCTGCGCGGATCTGAGCACACTGATTTGGGGCCTTTACCTTGAACTGACTTTCACCGGGAAATCGCAGAGAGAAAGCCACCACATTACCACAACAACATGCAAAGAAACAACAAAAATCAGGAATCCTTTTCTAAAGGACAAAATTCCCCATGTATTCCCCTCATTGAATGAACCACGGGTAACGCTGTTCACTCACTGCACGTAAACATGCAACAAGGGATATAGTTAGTGAAATTGTCAGGCACTGACCTTCACTCTTTGAGGGTTCATCCAGTGCTGGATGTCTTGCACGGTCTCGTTCACACGCAGGAGGATGGGCTCATGACTGTGATCAAGACATGAGGTGGTACACTCCGCGCCTGCATGAAACACAGAGAGGATAAAGCTAAAGGATAAAGCAAGCAGCTTCTGACCCTTTCAGCATCCTTCCAGCTGAAGGACAGGATTAGGGCTCGTTTTTCCTAAATTGCAATCAGCAGTCAACCATAACTATCACATATCTTCTAGCCACACACGAAATGCTGAGTACAACCCTGCATCTCAGCAGGAGACCGTGGGGGTGGCAGATATTCCACGGCCTTTTTGTATGAGCTGCATATCTAGGTATTTCTCTGGCTATTAACTCCAAGAAGGGGGTCAGGTTTTGCGCTTTCAGATCATCAAGAAAATGTGAAGGTTTTTCCATTTCAACTGCTCTTTCAAGCAATGGGACTGATTAAGCAGAGGCGGTTGAACTCATCTCACCTACGACATGACAAAAACCTACCGTTTGATCTGTTGAATTTACAGACCTTCAATAATAATCTTTCGAAGGGTGACCAAGCCTAATGATATTGCAGACGAGCTATCACCTAAGTCCCACGGTCGATAAGAAGTACACAGAGAGGTAATGATGGCTTTGTTCACACATAAACCTGCTTTTTCTCTGATTAACTGTCATGCCCAGTGGGAATCCTGTCCTTTCTTTATTAAAACATGCTGCGATACTCTGCAGCAATATCCCAGAGCCCTGTGGTGACACAACCGTAAGCCCTAGTGTGTTGGACCATTACCATTTCCCCCCTGGAAAATCACTCTTGAATGGCACAGCTGCTGCAAACATGTCATTAGGATTTCTGCACTCCAATCAGCGCTGGGGGAGGAATTAATCTCCGCACTGTTTTGGAGAGCTGAACCTTTGGCTCAACACACACCTCAGCCTGGAAGGGCAGATTAGGTGTCTGAGGAATTACCGAAGGTGTGTGGGATTCATAGTGACCATGACTGGATGTTATTATTTTCCCCACCTGCTTCTGCCTTCTCACATACTCCCACATGGAGGAGTCAGCGGGAGCAGAGCAGACCCGGGCTGTTGAGCCAGCAAGACCGGGTTTGTTTTGCTTTTCCCAGCACACATGGTAGTGGCTCCACAGACCTGCTGGATGAGGCCCAGTGACACCCGCCCCACTGCGAGTGAGTGGCAGGAGAGCGCCTTCTCGGAAGGACGTCAATCAGGCTTCCAAAAACACAAAAAAGAGAAGAAAACCCCAACAACTGATCCAGAAAGGTGGTGCTGGGTGAGCCTAACAAAGTGTGTGGTATGTCTCCATCTGCTGAGGATAGGAGCCAATGGCTGCTGTGCCCTCGCCGAGCTCTTCCTCCCTCTCCAGCGAGAGCCACACTCTCGCAGAGGATCTGGCCCATGAGTCCCTCGCCTCCATGACAGCTGCCCATGCCCAGACATCCCATCCCAGGATCAGGCCCACTGGACCTTGCATCTGGGATCAGCACCTGCTGGCAGCTGCCCCGGCAGGGCTGGGAGAGGACCGAGGGCTGGCAGGCGCCTGTTGTGGGGGCAGCTGCAGACCCTCCTGCTTCCAGCACTGAGATGCTCCCCTCCAAACCAGGAATTGGTATTTCTCTCCTTGCAAAAACCTGGCAGGCCCTGGGAGGTAACCTCGTGTCAAGGGTAAAATGCCTCGCCACATTAAGAGTCGCTACAGCCTGCTCGTCACTCGCTCTCCCGCGCTCCGACACACTATTTACACTTACGGAAAGGAGCAGGTCGGAATTGTTTTGATATATGATCTGTAATTGGCATCATTACAGAGCGGTGATCTCATCCAGGTCGTGTTCTCCTCCCCAGGGAGGGAACACAAGGAGGCTCGTGGTCCCTCACATGGCTGCGATATAATGAGGGAGCCGCGCAACGAGGAAATTTCTCCAAGTTCAAAGGGACAGGCGGAGGGAGGGGGGGGCTGGCAGGGGCTGGGAGTGGGGCTGCAGGAAGGGGCCTCACGGGTCTGTGTGGGCTACAGCCAGTGCAGCTCCCTTTGCAGCCCTTACAGCAGGGAGACCTCAAAAATGGGGGCTGAAAATACAATATAGTGTGTACGATTCAGTGTGTAGTCTATCCCTCCCTCTGCCTGGGTGATGCAAAGCAAAGCTGAGCGCAGGAAGTCATCACCCCTTGCAGAGTGACCAGGCATCCCAGAAGGAAGGGGGAAAACACCCTTACAACGGCTCCTGAACAACTGTCATACCAAAGGGGATGCTCAGCTGGTCTCATGTTCTTTCTGGAGAGACTTGAATTATCCTGGTGCTGCGCTTCCCTGCTAGCTTCCTGCCTTTCAGCCTCTGGGGCGTGCGTGTGTGCGTGTGGTTGAAGGAGGGGAACATTACAGAACTGTAAGAGCCAATGCGGGTACAATCTCTCCCTGTATTTTGAGGACTGGATGTGTCTGGCATAGTCTGGCATCCTGGCTGCCCGTTAAAACCAGCTGGCCAAGAAGGGACATGACGAAACTGGAAGCACTGCAAGGAGCAGGCGATCAGAGCATGTTACATGATGCCTGCCCGCTAAGCTTCATGTTTCCTAAAAGCAGTTCCCTGAAAAGCCTCCCGTAGCAGCCTCTCACTCAGGCACACAGGTCCACAGGAGAAGGTGACTTCAAGGACTGCAGGCTCCTTCCTTCCTCCCTCTCGTTCCCATCCTCTTCCTCATCTCCTGTCCCACTGCTCCCCGCTCCCATCTGAGCTGCATCCCCCCATGGCAGACGTCCGGGACTGATGCTCACAAACCTATGCCGTAGCCGCTGGCACACTGCAGCTTCAGGTGGCTGTTGAGCTGCGTGGGCAGCGTGCACTGGCCCTGCATTTCCCTGCAGAGATGAAAGGAGCCACTCCAGGTGCCATCCTTCCGGCAGTGAATCACATTGCTTCCACGGCCCTGGGAATGAGAGAAGGAGATAACGAGGATGGTCACAAAAACAACAGCAAGGACAGGCTGAAAAGTGAGAAGTGGGCAGAGCTGAGCTGGGAGCAAAGTTCTGCTGGAGCTGGAAGAGCCCCCGGTTGGGACTGCCGGCCCTGAGGGGCAAGAAGGAGTTTTTTTCCAACGAATAAAAAAAAAGCAAACCTGCATTGCATACAAACACACACACATGCCTCTTCTGAGCAATGCAAAGTCTTTACAAGGCCCTTGCAAGGTCTCTACCTTAAAATAGACCCACTCCAGTTGAGATAAAGGTGCATTCACCCCGTTTGCCTTCTTTCTTGTTGTTGAGAGGTTTGTGTTGAATGCAGACAACCTTTTCCCTCTTCCCATTTTCTAACTGGTTGCATCATCTTTGTCTCGAAAAAGAAAGAATCCCCAATGGCCATCTGAAGGAGGAAGGAAAGCGGGACACGAGCAGGGATGCTTAGCAGGGCAGAACGTGCTCTTTAGAGCTTGGCTGCCTTGAGTGACAGCAAGCGAAGAGGCTGAGACAGACATGAACAGAGGCAGGTGGAAAGGAGAAAAAAGTCCTCTGGTGTGGGAACGGGCAAGGAACAGAATATGACATTTCTCTTATAGAAAAGATTCTCTGTATGATACTGAAGAATGAATACAAAAGTCCGAGGGGAAATATCATGCCCTTTAGAAACAACAAAGGAGTGCACAGGCAATCTTTTGTCAGATCTATCCTCGTGGCATTGGGGATTTCTGCGCAAGCTGTTCTGCAGGATCTGCGAGCCTAAGTGCCACGGGGTAATGCGGGACATTCAACAGGACGATGTCTGGTGTGGCTGGGCTCCAAACCTCCTGTGGGGGCCTTGCTGGGTGGGAGAACCATACAGGATCTCTGCTTCTCCTCGCCTGTTTTATATGCCAGGCATGTTGCCTGCAATCTACCCACCCTGCTCTTGGAGACTGTGCTGGATATCTTTGGGGATCCTCTAGTGTGCTGTCTATGCTGGGATCCCAGCAGGCTGCTGAACTTTTCCTAGGAGCTCTTCCCCACGACCCACACCCGTTGTTGCACAGGGATCTGCACAAGCCCCTGGTACCGGTGTGGAAGATTGCGCAGCCTTCAGTGTTAGTCTTGTCCTTAATATCCTAATGCTTTTTTTGCTCAGCTTTGTTGATGAACACAATGTTTAGTGATATGCAAAGTGGTCTTATTGGCAGACTACTGCGTGGGACCTGCTTCCCCTTCTCTAGACATCTGGCCATTGCCAGAAGTAATAAGAAAATCATATGAAAGGATAATGGACCAGATGGACTCAGGGTGTGATCCAGCTTGGTGACTCTCACCTAAGGGCCAGTTTGGCAGAGACTGATTAATTTAGATCTGACTGTTCATATGATTTGTGCACAATATTCAGAAATGGAAGACCCTTGCTCTGGGTGCCAGGGGAGGTACCTGCTTAAATGACCATTACGTTCCTGGTGATTAAGAGATGCCATATGTACAGCTGAGTAATGATCTTTCAGCGTGGTGACAAATTCAGGAAGAGATTGCTAAGTGATAATTGAGCACAATTTGCTGTTTTAGCAACTGTGGTGCACTTCCATAGCAATTTGCTTGCCAGGGCTCAAGCATGATTTTTAAAGGTGAGCCAGGAAACCTGATTTATGTTCCTGGAGCTGGCTGTACTTGAGGGTACTATTGTATAGTTTCTGCAACGTACTCAGACATCCCAGGATATCCATTGCTATAGTAACATACTGTCCATCATTCCCTGACCTGCAAAATCTCTTGTGAAAATCCCTGCTGGGTTTCTTGCTTGGATGCAACGTGCATTATCACCTTATATAGCTGAGAGAGACTTAGTGGGGTTTAATCCTTAAATAATTAACACCTCTCAAGTGGTTCTGGCTTATGCCAGGATCCTCCCTCTTTTTCTGTAGTCTATTTTCTGGGATATCTGGAACTACCTTTCTCTGCAAATCCCCTTCTCAAGATGTTATCTACTCCTTTGCTCAAGGTGCTTTTGCAGCTGAACAGTCACTCCACTCTTACAGTGAATAGAGACATTTCTAACTTTCCATAGCTCACTTCATTATTGCTGTAACCCTGACTCCACTGCTTGCTCCTGTTCACGTTCAGCTCATTTAAAAGCAAACACAAACCCGTTATACCAGTTGTCATTACCCTGGTGGCCCCAGTTTCCCTGCATGGCAGCGATGGTACACATCTTCAGCCACGCTGACCAGTCTGAACACGTGGTAGATGCATAAAGCCAGACACCATATCCCAGAGCTCGCACCCAAACTGCACCCAGGCATGCAACTTCTCATTTCACAAGGCTCGTAACCTCTCGCAAGTCTTATGCAAGGAAACCTTTTTCAGGTGCCCTGATGTGAAACCCCAGGGCTCTGCCTGTTGTCCCCGTGAAGAGGGCAGGCCAGCCTGGCAGGGAATGGGGGCAGCAACTGGCTTTTAATGTTTGGAGCAGGTATCAGAGGTGTCTTTCAGATCACTGGCCCTAAGGCAGGGTTGGTGCCTTTTAATATGTCCTTAGAATCTGCAATGATATGAAAAGGCCTTTGACAGAGCACTCCCTACTCTCTGCAGTGCGTGTAGCAGCAGCAGCTTCTACATCCCCACTTTCTCTTCCCAAGCACATTAAGCTGCAGCACACTTCTGGGAGAAATTATTTATCTCACAAACTATAAGTACCTCTGGTGAGGAAAACTAAGCTTTTCAAACAAGTTACTAAAGGCCAGGCCTTCTTGTATCAGTGAACACAGCTCCTAGGAAGTCAAAGGCAACACGCTGATTTATGCCAGATGAGGATCTGACCCCTGATGCCAAACGACACCTTCACAGCCAGAAAAACCTGAAAGTTTAGAGACAGTTGACCTTAATACTTGTAATCCCTGTAAAGTTAAATTATCATATGGCACACACGCATATAATGATAATGAGAAAAAGAATTGGAGAGAAAAGCAAGGTAAAATGGAATGAACAAACGGGACAAGTGCAGGTAACTCATATCCTACTTACTTTCATTCATTACTCCTTATTTTCTAGCTAGATCATAGAGCCACTGAGGCAGATTCTTCAGCCTCTTATTGTCTGGAAACTAAGTTACTCACTGCTAGTCCTCTACGGGTAATAGTTAATACCATTACTACTATCATAAAAATAATATTTCCAGGCTCTTTGCAGTAGCTCTCTCCCTCTACTTTAATTATCTATTTCCCTTCTCCATTTCTCTGTCTCTGGTCTCAGAAGAGCTCAATGGCACTCGGCCCCTCCAAGATCAGGGTCCTTAGGGAACATATGATAAAACCACGCTTGTATGGGCTGAGATAATTTGGATAAGAGAGACTCACCGACTGATTGTCATCATCTTCGCACTTGATCCGGCACTCGCTGTTGAACTGGAACCCATTGGAGCACTGGTAGAGCCCGTGAAACTTGGAAGGCGGAGGGTCGCATGTAACGGGCACGCAAGCGCCTGGCAGCCACGTGCCATCTTGCGTGCACTGGATCTTAAAGGCTCGCCTTTTTGTGCAGAAAAAAACAAGACCATTTAGTGAGTGGCTGAGTCAGCGAAGAGCTTCTAAAGCCTCTGAGCGCTGCTAGCAGGTTGCAGGGGATGGGTGTGCTTGAGCTTTTAACACTTGGGGAACAAGTTGTGAATCTGCGTCATGAGGTCTCTGAGCAAAAATAATGATTATTTGCAAAGCCAACATTGAGCTGCCCAGCCTAAACTCCTCTTTTGGCCTTGGACACATCTCCCAAAAACTCCGCTTCCCAGGCTTGCGGGCTGTGGTTGGTTTGAAGTGGGTTTGTGCAGAGTCAGAAGTATACGATAGCACTAACCCTTTCCTGCAGAGTTTCAAAGGGGACTCCCCAGGCTGCATATCAAAGGGGTATGTCTAAGGTAAGGTCTGTTTTTTGAGCACTGGTTAGGATTTTCAAAGAAACCTAAGTGAGCTAGGTGCCTAAATCCCCTTGAAACTGCACAACTATCAGCATGAAGGAATTGCTCAGTGATATTCCCTACAGCACATACAGTCTGTTATAAACAGCCCATCCCCTTCCCAAAATCATTTTAACTCATGGCTTTCTGAATCATGCTGACTGAATGACATTACTCTTTCACGTACTTTCTTGCTTTTCTGGAGGATCCAGGGACATGGTAACCTGGTTTGCATTTGTACTTGCAAAACGAGCCCACTTTGTGCTTATCTTCTCGGCAACGAGTAGTCTGGAGATCTGCATTAGGGACGACGGAGGGTGCTCGACACATCAGCTCACACAGGGCCTCTGGAAAGGACCACAGCCCATCCTCCATGCAGGTCAAGTTGCTGTTGTTTCCTAAGAACAGTGAGCAAAGTTAACAACGTTCAGCAGGACTATTTTTTTTTAAATGTCATTACACCCATAATATATCAAAAGCCACCTCAGTTGGTTTGACAAATTCAACTGTGTATGTCCTATGCATTTTCTCTTTCTAGATGATGGCATTAAATCATTAAGGACTCTGTTTTCAGATGACAGGCAGACAGTGCTTATTTCAGGAAATGCTATAGCATAGGGGAAACCACACTGGCTTTGTAATCTTTTGTATTTCTCTTCCTTATTTTGTTCTTCTCTGAAAGGAAGCTTGCTTCATACATCAACCGCCTCCTTTCCAAAGTCAGGGCATTAACAGAGGGTTTGGTGCCATTACATTCTTCATTCTGCTTCTGTGTTATATCTCTTCCCTGAATCTGTCCTTTTTATTTCAATTTTGAGCCTTTTGGAGCAGCATCTGTTAGTGTTAGAGTCACTACTCCAACACAATGAGGAGCCATTCTCAGCTGGGGACTCTCAGTCCTTGGGGACTACTGTGATAAATACGATTTATAATACTCATTAGAGACTCATTTTCCTTAGGAAGCTTTCTTGGCCAGCACCTCAAAGGTAAAAGGTACCATAGATCTATTTGCCTCTGCTATGACCTACTTGACTTCAGAAGGTTAAGCTAAAAGTAGCCTAGTCTCAGTGTATTTTAAATTCTTTGTTATTTTATACTGTATGTTGAAAAGGAATAAGCTTTTCCTAAGAAACAAAGCACAGCTATGAGCCACTAACCCTTCAAAAATCCCTAATACTCTATTGAAATCCCCGAACACTGCTGCAGGAACTCTTCTCAACCCACAAGGCATATTTTCAACAGTAAGCCAACTTTGGAGTTATCCAAAATAATACTGACAAACTGCTAACCCCAGAGCAATGCCATCTCTCTGAGAGGGAAGGAAGAGAGCCGGGGCATGAGGCTGGAATTCAAAGAAGAAGAAAACAAAAGGCTCTGGAGGGCTCAGGAAGGTATGTGGAGGAGCCCTCCTGCCCTACCCACAAAGATAAGAGAAGCCGCATTAAATCAGCCCTGGCTTTCTCTCTCCCCTCCCCAACTGCAGATGATTGCAGAGGTATTTTGTGCAGAAGGGAGCTCTTTTCTAGAGCACCAGCATGCTCCTCTGCTCTGACTCATGCAGCAGCTCTGCAGACCAGCCGTGGTGATATCATACTTGCCACTGCAAAGTGATAAGCTGTGACATTACCAACCGCGGCTGTCATGACGTCAGTGATTGAATTAGGCATGAGTCATTCGAACGCCATTCTCCAGAAGCTTAGTGGCAACATCTATTAGTCATCACCGATGGCTGTACACCAAATGGTGCCTTTACCTCACAGCTCACAGAGCTTCTGGACAAAAGTGAAGTGACGCTACACACCACAGCTGCACCCCCTGACCTGGGGGTAGGTTATCATCCCTCCAGCTACCCCTGCTGGAAGGCATCAGCTGAAGCTCTTGTTGGTCGTGATGAATATCACTATTTTCACTGCTCCCTCAAAAAAATTCCAGGCATTTTCAATGAAAAAACAGCTCTTGTTGAAGAAGACCCTCTGAGTATACGAACAGAAAAAGGGAATTCTTTGATCAAAATCTCCCCTTTGAGTAGTCTTAACTTTCACTGTGTGTTGGCTGCTTGCAGTTACCCTCCTAAGTCGGAGTGAAAAGAATTAAGCAATTTGGTTATATATGAAGAAATCAACATATCCTTTCACTGAAATGAAGACTACTTCCCATGCCTCTTCTGGGGTTCGCAATGAATCCTAGCAGAAAAGGTGATACCACATGTACAAAAAAAGCTTATATAGCATTTGTACCTGAGTTGACAACAGCAGTTAAGATTACTCCACTGCAAGCTGACAAGTTGATTTGGCTCTAACGTTCCTTCAAATTAACAATGATATCTTTTCTTGTTTCCTGAGGACCAGATCAAAACGGGTGACGTGCCAGCGAGCAGAAGAGTTGATGGTGCTGAGAAGATGATGGGGATGCTAGCAGAAAAGCAGCAGGGAAGAAGATGGGGGCAAAAAAGAAAGAAGGCAGCAGAGTGTGTTATTTTTAAGAAAAAAAATTGTAGAGAGTCCCAAACAAGATGAGGAGAGAAAGGTCAGAGGTAGAGCAAGACGAGGCTGGAAAAGGAGAGAGGTGATGGGTGGATTAGGAAAAACAGTGATGGGGGACTGTGCCACTGGGATATGGGACTTTTCAGTCTTCTCCTGCCTTCTATACCTCATGGAGGAGTCATAGAAAGGAGACAGACACAGAAAATAGAGAAGGCATGGGAAAAAGATGAAAGAGTTCAATTTGATTTATCCCCATGACTTTTCCATGTTTTGGTTGTATGGAAGCAATATTCACTGTCATTACTGCCTGGCCAGCCATGATCAAGGAAAGGTCAAAGGAAGGTAATAGAGAGATGCAAAGGAACTTAACTTCTAATATAAATAAACCTTCCCAGAGAGTCTCATAATTCTTCATACTTAAGATATCATGAATAATTCTAAAACAACAGCAACAGTAACATATATTACGAGGAACAGTCTGTGTTAGCTGTGCAGCTATCCCCAGGTCACTGCACAGACACCCTCCCATACCTTTCAGAAGAGCAGGAGGTCGGCAAGTGAAGGAGCATTTCTTGCCAAAGGTGGTCCCCTCGCTGCAGTTGAAGGTGGCTGGGTAGACATGGTACTGGTCTGGGACACCGCAGTCCACGGGCTCGCAGGTCACCTGCTTGTTCCACTTCCCATCCGTGCAAGTCATGGTGATGCTGGACTCCATCTGGAAAAAGACACATGCCTACAGCCACCACAGCCAGCAAGGGAAAGATCAAAACCATTTCAAGCCTAATTATTTTGGCTCTCAAGTTAAGCAAAACTGGGCCTGATCGCTACCATCATCATTTGGACAGCAGCTACTAAAAACACCAAGTCCCACAAGAAACGGTGTCAGAGAACCAGGATGTATTTCTGTCACCTCTGGGGTGAGACACCAAAGGGCTTCAATATAAAGAGTGGAGCACTACAAATAATCTGAACTCTTGTCTGCATCGCCTCCTGAGACAAGCCGGGAAGCCTGCAGCTCTGCCCTGTGATCAGAAAGAAGCGTGCAAGTCTGAGCTGTTTGGAGCTGACAGCTATCCCCGAGCCCTGTCACCTTTGCAGTGACACAGCCACTCCAAGGGGATCCCCATGTACTTCTGAGTAGTCAAACTCACTCTTGGGTTTGAAGTAAAAGCCAACCGGACATGAACCCATTTGGGACTCCCATCCGAGGCTCTCCCAAGAGGTGTCAGTCACCCGCGGACTGGGGTACCAAAGGAGGTGGCCTGGGCCATGTCAACATTGTGTTCAGATACTGACAGCTGCTGTTACAGCTTCTACTATCAGAGTGCACCGAGGCTCCAGATGAAATCAGGGTGCTGCTGCCTTGGCGCCGCCGACATCCACGCCTGAGACAGACTTTTTCCTGGAGGAGTTTGCAACGGACAGACCCAAGAGCATCCTGCCCACACATTCACCTGGCACTTGAGAGGTCAACTACAGAGTCAGTGCCTGTGCTCTGACTTCCCTAATGGCACTCTACCGTCATAGCTACACGGAAGCTACACTTCTATGGATCTGAGGAATAACCCAAACAATGCAGCAGATTGAAATCCTGAAGTGCTAGGGAAAGAGAAAAAAGCGGGGGGAGGGTAAAGGAGCCACCCGTCCAAAGCTAAGGTGAAGGACAACAAGATGTTGGCACAGAGAACAGAATAAACAACATATCCACTTGCTAATTAAAAAGGGAAAATTATTAAAAACTAGAAGTGAAGAATCTGAAAGTAGGACTCTTCCCTCCACACCAGAATAGAGAGAGGGACAGAAGAAAAAGAAATGTGAGAAACCCAAACACGCGAAGGGGAAGATACCAGTGAGGAATCTGACCAAGCCGTACAGCAGCACTCCTCTGCCTCCAGGGAACATTTTATTCAGGGCTGGGACGCTCACAGGAGATTTGCACCGCCGACCATTGATCTGGGTTTATAAAAGGAAGGGGAATTTTTCTAGCACACATCAAAGGGACCTGGATTCCCTTTTTGCAAAAACACCCTAATGGTTTCAACAGAAGTTCAGACCTGTCTCCCTTTGATATATGGTTGCATTCAGAATGGAAAAAGCAGTCCCAGAGCTGAGAAACTGGACACTTCCCAAGTGGGCACAAAACCCCTTTTCTAGACCGTGGAGTTTATTTAAACAGGGAGCACCGCTGATGGAAAACAATGTCTTTTCTACACATTTAGAGTAGCACATTTTGGGATTCTCAGAGCGCTCAGGTAAAGTGACACTCTGTGGGAATGTTCTCATTCCCAATCATTTTGCTCCCCAGTGGCCATTAATACTGCCTTTGTTGCTTATCAGAATATCTGTACCATTAAAAAGTATATATATTCTGTAGACAGTTGATGACTTGAAGGTGCCTGTGCTTCCAGGAAGTTGCGGTGTGATGGCCACAGGACAAAGGATGATACAGCATATTTCCATGTCTTCATAACACACACAGCAGCAGCACCACCACATTTGCACTCCAGGCTGGGCTGCTCCAGCACTCAGCAAAGCCTCCATTTCCCTTAACAGATGCTATCATCAAATAACACACCAGCACCATGGCTGCTGGGCACCTCGACAGCAGGAGGTTAAAACATAAAACCAAGCTATTAACGTCCGGCACTATCCAAACGTTACGGAAAGGACATGGGTCTTGCACTGTATCTTGCTGGATGCCGGATCCACGTTGAGCATAGGGAAGCTCTATCAGTGATAGGAGATTCAACTCAAAGAATTCAGTTATTAGTGTTGGTGTGATCTAATTCAGGAATAAATGATTGTTCCTACTAGCTGATACTGGCTGCTGAGACACAGTATGGTGCACAAGGGAGTTTCTCTAACGACAGGGTTGCACATCAGATGTACCTCTACAGAACACCAAATAAATAGTGCAAAATCAGAATCTGGATGTAACACAAAAATTTAAACAGAAGCAATATCTGTGCATGACAGTCACACCTTACAGAAAACGCACAAGAACATTTTGCCCAAGCTAACACTTGTGAGAGTATTTCAGCTGCAGCCGTGGTCTTTGTTAGCAGAAAGCTGCAGGACACTACAGCCTGCTAGATATGCAACGTGCCTGGGGTCACACCTCCTTGGAAGGGATCCTTCAGAGCTATACTCCCACAGCACTTTATTTCTGCCCCTTGATGGGGGCGGGGGGGAAGTCTCTCCACGTTTTAGTCTCTGGGTTTTTCCCCATGGTACTTTCCCAACAAGAACACTAACCAAGTCTGGAAGGGTCACTTTCTTCCAGATCCGTATGCCTTTTCCTCTTCCTGGCACACTGGCAGGGCCATTCCCACACAGAGAAGCTATGCCCATGTGGGTAAGACCCTGGCTTCTCAGCTTTTTCCAGGAATTTGTTCCACACTTTGTATGATGGAAGCTGAGGTTGTCAAGGTCAGACATAATAATGGCACATTTTAGAGCATGTCTATCATGTCATCACTTCAAGTAACAGGAGCACATACATTTCTGCAGCAGAACATAACAGGGAACATTCACTGCAATGGAGACAAAGACGAGTGGCTTTGACTGAAAGCACAGAGGACAACCCTAATATGGAAATTACTGCAGATGGCACCCACCAGCTTTCAGCTTCTCCCTCTTGCAATGTCCCACCCGAAGGTGGGATCATTGCAGGGCAGGACCCCAGGCTGCTGAGCAGCAGCCCGGCTCTCCCCAACACCACGCTGCACTGTAGGGGTATTTCCAATCGACAGCCTGAGCAGTGCCGCCTTTGGATCCGGCACTGGGTCTTTGTGGCAGCATCTGCATCTCCCACCCGAAGCCTGAGCAGGCACGTGCCTGTTTCGCCTGTCTGATCCGACAAGGTCACCCAGCTCACAGCAGTCCATACGAAACACTTGGCTTTCTCATCTGGTTTATTAGCTGTCACTTTGGGCACTTTGTGCTGCTTTGACTGGCATCACAGCAACTGCTTCCCTTCATGTCCTGCCTTCCAAAAGAGGCTTACGCAAGGAGGGAGGGGGGGCGAGGAGGAGAACAGAGGAAAAAAAAAAAGGGCCTCCAAAGATACAGTGTGCAGTACAGTGAAGAGGATGCAAACTTAAACAAATCTGGTGCCAGAAAGATTTGTTTCTTGGGACTTTTAACAGCCTGGGAGAATTCATGTCTCCTTCCTGCTGCCCAAGATCCCAGCCGGCTCCTTCTTCAAGCGATGCTTCACGTGTGAAGTTTCCTCTCCTTAAAAATGAACAGCTGTGCCCTCCCCTCTAAGTATTCTTCCACTTCTGCCCACTACTGTGCCTCTAATTGAACCCACATGAGCCGCGCTTTCTTTTCCTGGCATGATTGATGATGCCTTTGCACAACATTAGGGAGCTGCTGGGTTTTAAATAACACCTCTTGACCAGAGCAGCAGTGGTGGTAGCTTCAAGGAGAGATGACAACAAGTAACTGAATGAGCGGGGCTTTCAGCGAAGGACAAGGGGGAGGAAAGCAGTGAAAGACAAAGGGGGAAAAGGGGGAGAAGAGAAGAAAGAGCGACGGAGTTGTCAGGGGGGTGGGAAGAAATCGGGGGGGAAATGAAAACATCCCAAGATCTTCTTTGTGAGAAAGATACATGAAGGATTTTGCTCCATCACTATGCAAACCCTTTTTTGTTGTTGTTGCTGAAGTCCCTAAATGAAGATGAGAGCGAGCCCAAGAGTCTGTAAACAGCTCAGCTTTTTTTTATTTTCAAACAGCAAACAGTTTCTACTGCACATAGATAGTGCTGACGGTTTTTAGGGTTTGGTGATTTTATGGAGTTTTAACAGAATTTGGGAATGGGAGCTTCTCAGAGAGCAGAGATGAATGAATTTTTTTCCCTAAGACTGATTAAAATGGTGGCTTCAGAAGACACAGAGGCCAGAAAGTGCAGGAACTGTTAAGAAGATTTTCAAACAGCCCTTAGATGTAAAAGACTGATTTGAAATGTGACTTGTGCCCCTACATCTCTGAGGTGCTTTTGAAAATTTTGCTTTTAATTCTCTGTTCACCCTTTTTTTCTGCCTTTCAGTGAAACATGGAAGACAAATGTGGTTCAGATGCTAAACCAAGGTGTTTTCACTGGTCTGTCAATCACCTTCATCAGCACGCAGTGGTCATGGGCCACCGATGTTCAGTCTGCTCTTTGAGACATTGCGCCTCACCTCAGCCTCCTTCCTACCCAAGAATGCGAAACAGCATGTGCAAAGCTACTTTCCTTCCTCCTCTTCCTTATGCAGCCCCCCACGCTGTCAGTTAAATAAGAAGAAAATAGCTCTAGACCCTCAAATCAGTCAAAAGAGCAAAATATCCAACTGAATGACAACAGTGGAACAACCAACAGCTTTGTGCAAGGTTCCTCAATCACGGCAGAAAGTCCTTCTGACCGTAGGTAACAACCCACATGCCCTATCTCATATCCAAATGCTTGTGATCAGAAGAGGAGCTGAAGCTGGGAAGCAATTGTGGAAGGAGCACAATGCAATTCAACACAACACAATACAAGGAATCCAAACCATGGATTCTGGACTTTCTTGGATAATTCATTTCTTGCCTACACGTTCCACAAGTTCTGGCTGGAAGCACCTGACACAAAGAAATAAAACAAGATGATAGTGAAAGAAACCGTCTGTTCCTTTTCAACAGATCTCCAAAGCACATGAATAAACTTTTAAAGCATGTGTTTAATGTGCTTAGCTGAACATGGATATCTTTAAGATGTTCCAACTCCTTCCCTGATTTGAACACTGAATGCACAGCACGGAGCAAAACAAAGCCATTGGCCTCAGGGTTTTTACTGGTGGAAAAAAGACGATGAAGTGAAATAGTAGACCAGGGTGAGAGGAAGCATGTTGTAATAAGCAGTGAATCACGTTAGCTAGGGGTACTAAAATCCTCCACTCCTGTCATATGCGTCTGATCAAGGCTCTGAAACCAAACTTCTCAGAGCAAACCCATATACAGTTGGGTGAGCCTCCCCAAAAGGTGCTTCTTCAGTTTAAATAACACAGCGCCGGTGAAACATGTTTAGGCTGTTTTATTTGGTTTGGGATTCCTGTGTGATCAATGTACAGATCCCTTCCAACTGTTTCCTGGTTCAGCCATTCAGGGTCTTTTGAGAACTTGTTTTCTGTTCTGTAAAAATGCTCAGCTGGAGCTGGGGTTCTGGTGCTGATGCCAATTAGGATGGAAGAGGCCCAGCTCGCGGGGTCCTGTATTTGTTTTGTAATTGAGTTGAAAGGGCTGACTCATTCCCCTCCACTCTGTCTCCCCCCTCTGCGAGCTGATGAAGAACACAGTATTTCACAAATACAGACAGGCTGCCGAGAGCGGCTGCCTGCCCCCCGCCCTCCCCAGCCCCAGATGTGTGTGCTGCCCCGACGACACACGAGAAGGTGCCAATGGGGGAAACCACCCCCACGTCGCGCTCACGGGATCCGGCAGCATTAGAGGTGAGAGCACAAACTGGGGTGCCTGCCCTGCCACCCAGCTGCATGCCAAGGCTGGGCCATGCTGGATATACACCTCGTCCACCTCCCGCAGCACAAAGGACCTGCATTTTTTTAATGTTAAAAGAAATTGATAGTTTTCCTCAATATCCCACTCACTGCATCAAGACATGCTGCTTTTGTAGGACTGGATTATTAATGCATGTCTTAGAGAAGACGGGGAGCACTCCCTGGCCCACTGGGGTAGGTTTTTGGTGCTTTGTTTGGAAGCAAAAAGGTTTGGGTGCTTTTCTCACCCCCTTGATACCATGCATTTCTGCAGCGTCAGGGTGTGGTTGGCAGTAGATGGACTGAAACACTGCAAAGGGGTTAAGACATTGTTAGCCTCAACCCAAGGAATAAAAATGAGATATTTTGCCCAGAAACCGGTTGTGCAAAAAACCCAAACACCCCACCCCCAAAAAACCAACCCAAGAAACACTGTTTGGCTGAGTAGAGCCAGTGAGATCAGAGAAGGCCTGAACACATCTTTAAACCTTTTGGTTTGAAAATTTCTAGATTTGGGGAACATCTGAGCTTTGCTCACTGTCAGTACCTCTTCCTACAGAGTCAGATGGCTCCTATTCTGATGAGAAGTATTTGAATAAGGCCTTGTCCCAAGGCTGAGCTGAGATTTTGGGGTTTAGGGTGGGTTATTTCTCAATTTCTCCACATGTTTGCTCATCCCTGTCTTGTGGGTCATACAAAACCAGCAGAACAAACCTGGCTCTTGCTGAGATCATCGTCTCGCTGGACTTGCAAAATGTAGCCTGTCTTGCAGCTCACGTTGCACTGGGCACCGTTGTACCACCCGCCACCGGTGCAGTTCAGCAGCGCGTTCTCGATCTCCAGCTTTTGGCAGTCGGTGGCTTCGCAGGAGTAGTGGACACAGCTAGGTGGGAGACAAGAAGTGGTGTTTTTATTCAATTCATTTAATTCATTCCACAAGAGCAAGTGTGTCTGACCAACAAACTCATCACATATCAGGCAGCAGGTACACAGACTGCATACTGACCCGACTCGGCGAAGGGCTTCTCACCAACAAGCAAACCCTCTAGTTATGTCTTCCAAAGGACGGGGACAGTGGTAACGGTGATGACAATGAAAGAAAATTACAGGTCTTGTGGCAAAAGGGAAGAGCCTGCCAATTCTGCAGAATTACTTTTTGTTCTGCAATATTCAACTGCACTGTGGCCTTCCTAGTCCTGTACCAACATGCATCCATCTATCCATCCCATGAGAGCACCCTCCCTCCAAGAGCAGTCCTTATAGTCCATCCAATTTAAAATCTCTGCTGAATTCAGGAGTGCCCGATATTGCTAGTGATAAGTGTGCATGTGTGTACGTGTGAGGAGGGGTTCCTGTGATAGACACTCTTATCTTTGAGAAACCCGATCGAAATCAACACATTCATTTTATTCCACTTCAGGAGGAACACCAAACATCAGCTGTGTAGCTGTGTTGATAAGCTCTTATCAAGCTCAGCAGCATGCTGTCATTTCAGATCTCTCCGATTGCTGTCCTGCCATCCATAAAATGTTTCCCTGGATGGAAACTGTCTGCTCTCCCTACAGTAAATTATTATAACATTTAGCACAACTTGTAAAAAGAGGTTTTTGTTTTATTTTTGTATACTCAGAGATGTCTGGTTGACACAAAATCTTTCACCATCTCTGATGACCTGAGTCAAACATTATAGCACATGTTCAAATATAAGTATGGGGCAGTCCCTCAGCTAAAGGGCAATGAAAATGCTGAGGGTCTTAAAGCATGAGGGTAGATTCAGGCTAGACATAAGGAAGAAATTTTTTTACAACGAGGGTGGTGAAACACTGGCACAGGCTGCCCAGAGAGGTGGTAGATGCCCCACCCCTGGAAACATTCAGGGTCAGGTTGGACCGGGCTCTGAGCAACCTGATCTAGCTGAAGACGCCCCTGCTCACTGCAGGGGGGTTGGACTAGATGACCTTTAAAGGTCCCTTCCAACCCAAACTATCCTATGAGTCTATGATTCTATGTGCAAAGATGTTTTGCTGGATTAGAGACAAAATTTTGGGGTTAAGGATTCCTACAAGGTGATATGCCTCTGCTGAAAATTAAAATAAATTTAAATTAAATACAGCTAAATTAATTCTGAGGAGGGAAAACCTTAATTTATTTCACCATCCACATGGGCAGGGAAGAACCTGAAACACAGAAAGTTATAGAAAGAAGGGAAAGCAATGCATCGATATACATATTTTGAAATGGATTGCAAGCAAGCTATTCCCGTCTCCTAGAGAAAGGGTTAACAGACACCAAAACCCCATCCACCTTAGAAAGCACAGGACTTAGCACGTACATGGTGTTTTGCTGCGTTCAAAGCATTGTGCAGACATTATCTAATTAATTTTCATGACACCCCTGTGAGACACCTGGGCTGGTATTGTTATCCCCATGTTACTGATAGAGAAGCACATCTGCACATGTCTCTACTGAGCTCTAGATCAGATTAAACGACAGTATTATGTACCTCCACAACTCATTTCTCTGTCCCAGACTAGTGCTATATGGGAAGTGCCCCTTGCTTGTAATTTAAGGTTGCTTGTTCAGTGGCAGCCCTTCCCTGGAGTGCTATGAGCCATAAACAATTTCTACATTCAGAAAGATCTTATTTCCTCATTGTGCACAAAGTATTGCCGCTGACAGGACTGAGGAAGGAGAATTCCACTTCTGTGTTGGCCAACTCGATACCCTTGTATGCAACAAACAGCACCCTGTCTATCAGCACTGCAACTGCGATGCTCGTTACTTCTGCAGAACGGATGATCCTCTGCCAGAGCTGGCCTACACAGAGTGATCCTGCCTTCAGCAGGATCCCCGCCCCCATACTAAGGGTTTCACGCATGTTTTCCAGTCATTGCAACTCACAGCCTGACATACAAATTTCAACTGCCATTGATTTCACTTTGCACCGATCAATAAGACTGTGGATGAGACGGTGGAAGAACAAGTGGACGGTATATCCTAGTGCCCAGGTGGTCTTCTCTTGCAGAGAAATGAGGTGAGGGGAACAGCCGTGTGCCATTGTCTTGTAAATGCCCAACATGAATCACCCAGGAGTGTGAACCACAGACCTTACTCTGTTTCGGCAGCAGCCCCCTGGGCAGCCTCACATCCTGCAGCTCCCCGAGAGGAGCAGTACCTTACTATTGACCTCACGGCACTGCTAGTTGAGTCCAATTAACGTTAGCAAGAATATCTGAACATGGATGTTGAGTGAGAGTGTAAATGATGAATGACATCTTGTCGAATCCTCCCTATGTGTCCCAGTTATACCTACTCATGAAGGCTAACCGTCACTTTGCTCCCCTCCGTTTTTCAGACGGTGAGGCTGCAATCCGAGTTCCTCCTGTGCCAGGGCTCCAGCGACGAGGAAGTTGACTCATTGAGGAAAAAAGCGAGCACCACTGCCAAGCCATTCTCAGAAGTACATATTGCGAACCTTGACTGCCCATTGCAAAACTCCCACAAAATCTGAAAACCTTTTTGCACTAAAGTTGGAAAAATAAAATAATAGCAGACCTATTTCATTTAATATCTTACGTGAATCAATGTGCTACACATCAATGCAGCACTGAATTCAGCCTTGAATGGCTTCAGACAGAAGGATGAGCCTAAGAAAACCTTTGCAATTTGCACAAAGGGAAATCTGGAGGAACGTCACCACAGTAAGTGGCATCGCTTTTCATTTCCATCAACGTAAAGGAGAAAAAGAATCTGGTTTCTTGAGTTCATATCAGGACACCAGATGAACAAGCCTGGGCTTAAGAGTCCTACAGAACTGAAACGCCACAGACAAAGGCATTAAGAAACACTTATTGTGATGTTCTTCTTTCTGTTTACAAGTCCCCTTGTGGTCTTCTTAAATGGCCAGGGAACATTTTTAGCCACCCCCTCCAGGCTCCAGATTATGCCTCGGTTAGCAGATCATCTGGGCAGCTCTCTCTGTCTGTAACTCTATATGAATGACTTCAGTGACAAACAATACAACCATTCACTTTTTGTAAAAAAACAACCACTGCCACCAAATGTTTCCAATTTAAATATTTCTGGTTCTCTAGCTACTGGTTCCAATTTGGTATCAGCTACTGTCAGCTGTAAATCCCAATGAATTTTGAAGTCACGATCCTGAATTGAGTTTTGCAAATGCAGAATTAAGAAGGAGAAATTAATATCTCCAAGTAGGAAGTTTAGACAAAGAACCCATCACATCCATATTACAGAATTGTGGGTTACAGAAGCTCTTGCATGGGTACTGCCATTTAACAGTGGTTAATCATCACATGCTCCAGAAACTATGCATTCCTTGGGAAAGAAACAATATAGAGTATCTGAGAATGAAATCCTGGCATGGGACAGCTTACCCCATTTTCTTGCAATCAAAATTGGGTGACTTCATCAAAACTGCATATTTCAAATCATCCCCGGTCTACGCTAACTCCCCAAAGGCACCTGGGAATTGCTTGCCAGAGTATGAGCTGGTCTCGACAAAAGCTATGCAAGGGACCCAAGGACCACTCTAATGCTTTACTGATATATACGTAACGAACAACTGTCGGTGCCTGGGATATTCCCTGACAGTGTTTGTTTTACTAGGTCCACCTCAGGATTCACCCGTTCCTGTTCTTGCCCTGGTAGTGTATGATTTCCTAAAGCAAAATTTTCACACCAAGCTGAGTGCAAGGAGCAGTGGATTTCTTGCACACTTTCCACTGTCTGCAGCATGTTAAAAATGTAGAACAAGGCAGACCACTTCGATGATGTAAAAAGCCCTGAACTGAGCTAGCTTCACACATAGGCTGAAGTTCTGAGCCAGTTCTTACTTTATTCAAATCCATCCTGCTCATCCTTAATCTAAATGAGCTCAGTCATTAGCCCCTAAATCTTTATTTCTCTGTGCCAATATTGGCCTCAGTTCAGCAAGGCACTTAAATATGTGCTTAACTTCAAAAGCACGGTTAAGTCCCACTGATAGATTTGACTACAGGGGGATGTAAGCAAATAGCTAAGGGCTTTGCTAAATTGGGGTCTTAGTGACACAATCCTAGAAACATTTGTATTTTAACATGTTTATAGAGAATTACAACAATTAAGTGGAACTCTTCCTTCCTCACATAAAAACAACCCAGGACTTCCTCTTTTGAAAAGCTTACGGCAGCCAAACTTTCTTTCCCTAGCCCTGGACTCAAGCACTTTTCCAAGAACTCATCTTAACATAGTGCCCTAATTATTTGTTTCCTTTGTGATAGCTTTGTCACGTATATATGCATAGGTGAGCATAAAAACTCATGGTATACGCTCGTTATGAGAAGAGCCACAACATTATCTATTGTACATAGGAAAAACTTCCTTCTCCACAGGTCAGGGCAGCCTGGGCTGCAGATCGGAAGCATGCTTTGGTTTTGTTCTACACCACCATACACACAACTCACAAAAAGGTAACCTTCTGAGGGTGTTTCTAACAGATTTATCCTTACAGGGGGTTCATCTTCTCCTCTGCAGAGATGCCCCTAAAGGCAAGAGCAGGTTCTCTCTCATCCAAACATATATGCACCATACTGAGAAGTAAAGGCTGCTAGCCACATTCCTTGTTGTAGAAATCAAAAAGTATGAACTGCAAAGGTGGCAATGAATTTACCTTCTTCAGTCTTCAGCGAAAACACATTTGTCTCTAACACAAAATCTCAAAGAATATCTACCCGAGTCCTTGGGGCTCAATGGGTACTGGTGAACCTGTGCTAACTGTGCCACTGGAAGAAGGATCAAGCCCTTTCCTTTTAGGTGTTTGCCTTCAAACCTGGTCCATGAGAGTGACCAAAAGAGTAGCATCACCTATGGTCCCTTTCAGCGATCTTACTGCCATACCGTTGGGCCTGACTCTCATAACGATCACAACAAAACCTTAATTCGAACCGATAGGGTCAGGAATATGGATAAGCCCAGAGATTTACAGAAAACACTTGATCCAACCCCAGGTAAGCTGTGGGGGAAGGAGAGGCACGAGCCAGCACATCCCCACCACTGGCAGGGCAACATTCTCCCTGGCGACTGGCTCTGCCTTCAGCCTGCCTGCACCCCGTTGTGTGAGATATTCCTGCCTGGGGGAGTCCATATTGAACCGATAAAGCTCTCAAAGCCCCTTTGCCCTGCCAGCCTGGAAGCGGGGCCGTGTGCCTGGGCGTTAGCAGCCCCGCGGGTCTCCCTGCCAGAGTCTGTCCAGGCAAACAAAGAAAACGCATCGCCTTCCACTTTAATAAAAGCCAAATGATGCCGTTTGCCAATTACCAAAATGGGGCGAAGGTTAAAAACCCATTGAATTATAACACATGTCACGGACCAAAGCTTCTATGATTAACAGTTCTGTGAGAAATTCATTAATTTCACCAGAAGCAAGCTGACAGAGATTGCGCTTAATGACAGAACGCAGGGCAGGGGAAAGGCAGCTGAATCGGGAAACAGAAAGCTGCATTAAATCAGAAAAAAAATAGAGACAAGGAGACCCTTTCCCCCCACCCCCTTATAAAAAGGAAAAAAATAACCGGAGTTATAAAGGGCGGTTGCATTTGTTCTGCTGCTGAAGATTTATCTTCATCATTTCTTGTTGGGGAAGCTGACAGCAGGAGAGAACAAGACAAAGAGAAGAGCTGGAGTGGGTTATGTCTCCCTTGGGCTTGTTTGGGGCAGCAAAGGGCGAAAGCTCGGAGCACGGCTCTCCGTGGAGGCCAGGGTGAGGACAGGCAATGCCGCATTGGTCAGGAGTGGGTCTTGGTCTACAGTGCTGGTCCCCCCTGGCTGTCAAATGCCCTGATGTGCACACTTACAGAGGAAGGTAAACCCAACATCTTCCCTGCAGAAACCATTCTGCAGCCATACAAAGTCATACCGAGATTTAACCAAGCAAAGAAAAGGACAACCTTTTTGGTATGCTAACCAGAAAGCTCAATGTGGGGCGTGGATGCCGGAGAGCCGTGGGCAGCCAGAGCCCACTCCAGGGGAGGGGAGGCTTATCTTCATTACGAACATGGAGTAAACGGAGGATTAGAAAGCTGGAAACTCCTGCAATCCACAATTCTGACAGGTGAACTGGGGTGTCTACCTGGGTTTTCATGCCTCCCACCTGCAGTTTCCAGGAGAGGAGCAAATGGCACCAGGCGGGATGGAGGAGGGGACAGGTCTCGTGAACGCGGCAGGGAAATGCCACCGAGGAAAAGCAGCACTTCACAAGGACTGCCTTGCCAGGGATGGCAGACCCCCAGCTGATGTGTCTTACACAGTGAAAAGGACAAAAACCTGATTTCTGAGGAACCACTGTCTAAGGCAGCCCCAATGCACCGGGCTTTCTTGCTGCTTGAGTGACTGCGGGGTGGGAAATTATACCTCTGCATCTGCACACCCAATTTCACCATCCACTCCACGAGGCTAAATAGGAAATAATAAAAGTATAATAATTTGAGCTATAAAGTGCAAGAGAAGAACTGGGCCATTATATCTGGTCTAAGGATGCAATGTGAAAATAAAGTGTGTCCTTTTTACAGCACATCTCCAGCACTGAGGTAAACTTTTGCTGAAAACAAAAAAGAGCCTGTGGTCAGCTGCAGCAAAAACCAACAACTGGAAAAATACAACTGGAAAGTAGAGTATTTTTTTTAAACCCTCTATAAATGTCTTCAGAAGGATGGAATGGATTTTCAAAAGAGCTAACAATGACTGAGGACAACTACCTATAAAGTTCAATGGGACTTCGCATTTAAGCTCCTTTTTCTCTTCTAAAATATTAACTGTAATACATATTTTAAGAAAGAAGAGTGAGCGCATGTTTTATTTTCGGTTATTAAGTTGTCACTAACCCATGGGAGTGATCCATTCACCCTCAAAATAAAAACTGTGTTAACTTTTAAGGGCCAATATATTTCTTTTCCCTCATATATTTAAAATCTGCACCCTTGCCTAGAAGTGCCTGTATCTGGCTGTAAATCCTCTCCAACCAAAATAATTCTCTTTGAAGAGAGAGAAATAATATCTCTTGTAGAGAGAAGCCAAAAAGCAGGCAAAAATATCCATGTTTACCTAAGGAAAATGAAAGTGGTAAAACTGATGCTTACACATAGGAAGGAAAGTTCCTTTAAAAATTAAATAAATATTTTTAAAATCATATTAGGCAAATGCAACCAGTGGGGAAAGGGGAGAAGGGAAGGATGGGCAGTGTGGGACTGGCGCTCAAAGGGGGTCTGATGGGGAGACCGTGAGCACGGGAGGCACAAAACACACGTCCAGCTTCTGAACTGGTTAAGAACAAATTAAAAAAATCCCTCTTTCTGTGTTCTTCCTGGGTTGGGTAAAATAACAAAGGAAAAAGATGGCAGGTGACGGCAAAGGCATCACCTATTTCCTGGCCGCACAACTCAATGCACAACTTTCTCTACATCTTGGATACCTGAACTGCTTAGAGTTTCTTGTACAGAAGAAGAAAGCATATACAGTCACCCGAAACGATCCCAGCAGAAGGCAAACTGGAGATTTTCCACTATAGCACTGTCATCAATGGAAAAAATCCCACTGATTTCAGTTGGCTTTGGATCAGGGCTTTATTTCAGAGAGTTTCTAGTTCCTTGACTGACATGGGAAACTTTATGATCAATCCAGCGTTGTAACCTGCAAGACCTAAGACATTACTCTGAACGAGCAAGGCTCTGACGGAAGTTTTTGAGAGCAAGGGGCTGAGATGGTTCAGTGCATCANAAATCAAGAATTAAAAAAAAAAAAAAAGAGGCAAACGGTGGGTGATTCTTCTTCAAGAGATTTCTAAAGGTTAGTTTGCTGGGCTGCAGAGGCTCACTGAAGCTTTGCCTAAGGGGAATGCATTTTTTATTAAGGAAATAACTTTCTAAACTCTAAAAGAGCACTTCTAATTCCGTAAGTGAACAAATGGTCCAATTCCTACTGAAAACTTGAGAGGCAGGAATGTGGTCCTGCATCTCAGCCCTCTCGAGCTCCCTGTTGCTTCTCACCATCTCCTTCCAGTGGGTCTTTCTCACTCTTTTTCTGTCCCGCTCCTGCACTGGGACTTGGCCAAACTTTCACAACTAGACTTCTCATCTGAAACCTGATCCTGCTGTCTTTGGGCCTCTGAATTTATACAACCCATTGCACAGAATGATCAGACTCCTTGAATCTAGGTCAGAACACACTGACTGGATTGATTTAGCTATAGATATACTCCTTTTTTATATTTTATTTTATTTTCCCTTCCCTCTCCCCCTTCTCACCCTCCCGCCTTTCCTGGAATAAAAGCAGGTCCTAAAAACAAGCCAGAACATTATCAAAAAACCTGACAGCTTGCTTAGCAGGCTGAGCAGAGGTTTTCTGGGATATGCAACTTGTTTTACTATTGCTGCCGCTATGGTATGACGACTGCTCACAACTTTGAATTCACAAAGGAAAAAAAAAATGATTCTTTCAGGGGTTTTGCTAAATTCTCCCCTCTTCTTTTCACTACCTCACTGAAAGGATCCATGAAGCTGCTGCACCAGAGGCCACTAAAGGTCACAATCTCTGTGGGATGCTGTAAAGCAGAGACTGAGAGGGGTTGGTGGTGATCTATTGATGTGTCTGTAATAACAACAAGAATAAAACGGTAGCCATAAACCTTTCATCCTGGGGGGTCCCACAGAGCTTTTCAAAACGTGGGCCAGATCCAGAGAGGTACTGAGGGCCCTTCCCCAGCCATAAAAGCACCACAAATGCTGGTGGCCAAGCACCTGCTGCAGGGGGCCAAGCACCTTGCAGGATCCGGCCCCGCCAGGGCACAAGCATCACTTTGTCTCCGCGCGACCGTTTCCGTGGGAGGTCCCTGTAGCACTTTTAGCAGCACAAAGCGGTTTAGATCGAGGCTGGCGTGTGAGTGGGAAAAACGATGCCGTACTGGGGAATGTATGGAGAGTTAACTGGCCCCAATTCCAAGCTTGGGATAAAGGAGGGAGGAGAAAGGAAGAGGAAATAATTCACTAACAGTATCCCATGTGGGTTAAATGTCCCATCCATCCTGATCAATGAGAACACTGCCGGTTTTTTACCAGCGACACAAAAGGGTCAGCAGGGTTCAGCTGCTGTGCCCCTCCTGCCTCCTCTTAACCCCCGGCGCAGGCGGGCGGCGCGGGGGGCGGTGGGTGGCGAGGCAGAAGGAAGCAAGCTGACAGGCTCACCTCTGCTCCGCCGGGCTGTAGGTCTGTCCTCGCTGGCAGCTGCTGATGGTGATGGGGTCGAAGTTGTGGAAGGAACGCAGGGCCACCCCGGAGATGGCCACAAACTGGGAGCTGAAGCTAATGAGGACAGCCTGGGTGTGATAAAAAGGGTGACTGAGGTCATGGATGACTGGGATAATCAGGGGATTGTTCCTGCAGCTCAGGACGTGGACACCTGCCAGAGGAGAGACAAGATCAGAGGAAGGGTCAGACTTAACACAATCGCTTCCTGAAGCTGTGGGCACTTCAGAAGCATTTCACCCATAGGAACAGCCCTATAGAGCTGAAAAGTTATGGTAAGCTGCCTGGAGGGGCTTCCCAAATCACTCCGGAGAGCTTAGCAGAGAAGTATATCCCTCCAGACAGCTGAAGAAAGGCTGCCATTCTCTCCGCGAGTGCGGCAGGCTCTCAGAGCAGTTTCTTTAAACCACAGCTACGTTTCTATTGTGCTCTGTTAAATCAGGAGCAACCATCATGGAGGAAGCAGAGTCGCACTATTGTAAAACTGGCCTGAGAGGACAGTTGGAGCCTTTATACCATGCATCAAATGGTGCCGGCAGGCTGGGTGGCTTTGTGCACCATGGGCAGAGCACCAGTGTCTTGGTTGTAGCTGTGCACGTCATTACCACTCAGCATAAAACTTTTTTGCCTGAGCTCTACACTAAATGTGCCCAGTTCTGATTTTTTTGATGCTTTTCAGCCTTAGGGTATCTTGCTCTTTGCTCAAAAAGGCAAAGATGGTCCTGGAGAGAGAAACGAGGGTGGTGGACCCACTGAAGATTTTACAGGTCATCTCATTTGAGAAGAAAATAATTGTCTCAGGAAAATAAAAGTGTCTCAAGAGGCCGAGGTGCACAGAAGCACCAGAGAGGTGACAAGGAGACTTCTTAATCCCTTTTCTTCAGCAGAGAAGGCACTCTAGGATAGTCAGGAAGAAATTCCCACCTTCAAGTAGAGGCAACCTGAATTCAAATGGGCCAAATCCATCTCAGGGGTAACTCAGAGGACAGACAGATGTTGGCTGGCCTCAAAATTCATTAATTGAGATTCACGGCCTGATGGCTGACTGCAAAGCCCTGCCTCCGCGGCTCCATGGCATCGTTCCGAGGATCAGCTTGGCTCCAGCTCCATTCGCTTCACTGGAGCTCCCCCAGCAACGGCTTTGGCCCAGGCCCTTTGGCTACCCTGATACACTTACGAATTTTAAAAATAAAATAAATTCTATTTGCATGTTTAACTGGCTCAGGGATTTCTATTATTATTTTTTTTCCAGTTCAGGTTTCTTGAGTCAAAAGGAAAGGAATAAAAAAGTTTTCATTTTTCTCCTTAGAAAGTGATTTCCTGTGAATTAAGACAGACTTCTGACCGCTCTCTTTAAACATCTATCTCCCACCCTCTACTTTAAAAAAATCTTCCTGTAATAAAAAAAATAAAATAAAAAAGCAAACCCCTTTTTGTTTTGGTCTTTACCTGACCCTGAAATAACCTCCCTGTCTACTTGCCTCCCACAGGTCTTTTGATATCAGCTCCTTGTGGAACGGTGCACGTTTCTCACTTACAAACAGGTGCAGTTAATACTCGAAATCCCGGGTTCCCAAATTCCTTGGTAGTTTCTGCCTTCTCTGATGGAAAGCCAAGAAAGACCTTATGGTATGAGGCTGTTTATTCACTTCAATTTCATTCCTTGCACTCAGGTGGTGGCCACAACAAAACAGACCCTCAGAGCTGTGCTGCAGTTGCTGGTGCTTTCTGACCCAGACAAGGTAAACGGGGGCTGAACAGGTCAGGTTCATTTAACTAACCCATCTTCATTAGCAAAAAACCACTCAAGATAGTACAGGTGCCCATGGCAGGGGAGTTAGGGCTGTGCCCATGCTTGCCCCTGTTTCTGTAGCTTTGTATCCACCTATTCAACATTCAACAGCTCTTGCAAAGTACCCAGCAGTGAACCCCACTGTCTACAATGGCTCTGAACTAACAGCGCTGAGCTGTTTGGCATCCCAACCTCTCCATCTCCTACCGAGACTCAGAAGAAGCTTCTCATTGTCTTCTGGGAGCCCACACACTAAAAACTTGCTCTGATCAAGGTGGGAAACTGCACTTCTGGGTAGACTGCATTTTGCTCATGGGAGTGTCTTTAGCACACTGACGACTGACCAAGCTTTAAATTATTGCTGCTTCCTTTTGGACTTACTTTTAGTTTGCCACTGACTTCTGCTTAAGGCTGGCCGACCATCTTCAGCCAATCCTGCACCGAGTGCGTGCCAAAGTTTGCATTTCAGCTGCAGTTTCTAGCTGGCCACGGTGACAATTCAAACACATCAAATACAATATCCAGGAAAAGGACTTAATGCTGCACCCAGAACTCAAGACAAAACAGTGACTGCAAGCTCTGCCTGAGTGCAAACTGCTGGGTAGCCTACCTACACCTCTTCTCTGCTCCAGGCCAGCCTCTTCTGAAAAGGTCTGAGGGGCTTTTCCATGATGAAGGCAGCATTTCAGCTGTGAAGATCTCCAGGCATCAGTCTGAGCCATGCCAAACTCATGTTGCAACTTCATTAAGGATTTCAAAACCTAACCCTCAGTTTCCTCTTTGCTCCTCTTTCTTGTTCTCTTTCTCTCACAATCTGTCTGTCTGTCTGTCTCTCTAAAACGTCACATGAAGTATTTGTTGGCATGCTTGTGTCTCCATCATTTATTTCTCAGAGGGAAAGAGCTATGTGCCACTGTTTTGCGAAAGGAGGAGGCTAAGACTAATCGAGGGGCTCTGGCAAACTGGGAGCTATCCTGACTCAACCTGCACAACTTGCTATGAATTTCAGTTTGTTCTCGGACAACAGACACTACACTTTCTTTCTTTTCCTCCACACCCCACCAAACTATATATTACTCTGGACAGTCATCCAATGCCTGTCACTTGTGTGTGTCCCTTCTCTTTCTCATCACTAGTAGGAAGTTCATTTGAGTTTCAGCTTCTCAAAATTGCAAAGTTATGGTAGAACAGAAAGCTGGGGGAACGGGGTTATATTTCCTTAAAAACTGCTCTCGGGACGACATGGCCAGCTTTCTTCCCAGTGGAAAAAACGGCAGGGGACAGCTGGAAAGAGATTATGCAAGTCCTACCCTGACATGGAGTTGGGAGCAAGGGTGAGCTCCTTGGTCCTGGAGCTTAAATGCAGCCAGAATCAATTCACCAGACACAACTTTCCCAGTTTCAGGGACCTGTGCCCAGCGTAGAGACAAAAATGGTCCATCCTGGCACTTCAGCGCAACTAGCAGGTCCACAGCCTCTGTCAGGCTTGAGGCCATGCAAGCAGCCGCAAGGGGCCTGGTGTTAGACCTTCATCAAACCTGAAATACTTTGCATGAAAAATTTTGGCCATTAAATAGCTGTGGAAACCTCCCTGCAAGCAGGACTAGAGATCTGCCCAACTACACCTTGGAAGCAGGAGTATTTGCTGCACCAGCTGGTGCCGGTCCCTCACTCCCTGCTACCAGCAGTTCACCTGTATCGCTGTAAATGTCTCTCCAGGGAGGTGCTGCCTGTGAAGCACTGAAATAGTGCTTATTTTAATGACTAAAGAGGAACTAATCACTTCTGAAAACACAGTGAACAAGCATGGAGAAACGTCTGCATAAAATGATGCATCATTTTCAACAAACTCTATCAACGTCAGGTCTTGGACCACTAAGCAAGCACATTTTTGTCTGATCCTGGAAAAGTTGAGCAGGAGTATTGGTCAGTTTGTGAATGGGGTACCATACCAACAGATTAAGCAAGCAATAAAGAGGGAGTTGAATAAAATACAATCTTACCAAGATCATGGCTTTGCTCTTTGGTGTCAAACAGCTGCACGCCGATGGTCTCCTGCTTCTGATCCAGATAATAGGTCCCATCCGTGACCAAGTGAACTAGGACTGCCGCAGCTACCATAGGCTGGGAAAAATAAGCCTGGGAAAACAAAAGCCCCACAAAGGCTGAGGAGGAGAACTGTGGTGGGCTTTAAAAAACCCCAAGAGTCAGTGCAGGACTTTTAAAATAACAATTCCCATCCCAGGTCACACAGAAGTCTTCTCTTCCAATCTCTCCTACACAAGCTAGATAAACTCGAGTCAAACAGCCCTGCAGCTGGAGGCTGTAACCTCTCAGAAATTCAATAGCCTTGTCACAGGAGGGGACTTCACCACTGACTCTCTAGACAGTGCTCAGAGACTTTGTTTTGCTATTTTGCCCTAAACACACTTCAAAGAAAGGAGCAGCTTGGCCCTGGGAAGGCTGTCCCATGATATTTTGCCTGTTGGAGAAACTTTGTACAGGCAGGCAAAGTGGAGACTTCTGAATGACATGTGCACTTCCTACCTTCAGCCAGAAAATGGTCTGTGTCATGTGGGAGTACTGGAAGTTGGCTGTGCAGGGATACCAGGCATACTGAGAGACACCATCATTCAAGTCAATCACCTTAGTTCGACACATCTGCAGGACAAAAAAGAAACACCAAAACAGACGTAGATGACAGTAAGGAAGGATTATGACTGTTTAAAGTGGGGAAAAAAGTCCAGGTGCACTGCTAGAATAAAATAATACACAATAATGACGTTTCTAAATACCATGAGATTATTCAAAAGTTAAGTTTCCAGGTCTTCCACCTCAATAAGAAAAACTGAAACATGAAAAGGAGCTAAAGACTCACAGCAGCTGGATGGCAGCCAACAGTTTCCTCTTAATTTGGTACAAGGTCTTTGACAGCATTCAGAACAACTTTGCTCCCACCCAAATGGACCACGACTCTTCCCACGGGAGTCAAAGAGACGATCGCTTCTGAACATACCAACTCACAGCACAGACAGCCTGCAGATGCTCTCCACAGTACTCAAGCAATGTCCTATTTAAACCTGCATGTTACTGTAACCCCAGGGAAGCCACAGATGGCCACGTACACTTGGAAGCAAGTGTAGCCAGGAAGGGCCTGTCTCTACAACCCAATTTAAGCAAACTAGTTTCTTGTTTTGTTAACTAGTTTCTATAAGTGGAATCACCTTCTTCCTACACCTACTGCACCCGCCATGGCAGGCAGCAGTGGTATTATAAGTGAACTGCTCTTTTCAATAAAGAACAAGTAGATGAATCCCAAGTGCTGGCACGGATGAAAAGCTCGAAGAAGAAAATGCCTGAAATTAAGCACCAGAGAGCCTTGCAGTGCCGTCAGTAGGTAAGATGTGAAAATGAAGCTGCAAGAAACGGTAGGATTTACCCTGAAACCACACTGCTCAGGGAAGCTGCTTCAAAAAAGGAACACACATGACCATAGCCTTCATTCCCTGAGTAAGAACGAGGAGGAAAATGTCCACCATGCAAAAGGCTACAACTGCACCAGAAGGATGCTTCCAGCTCAGGCTCTCGGAGCATCTGAAGGGTACCTGTTAAGATTCACAACAATTTGGTGAACTCAGTGACTGTCGCGGCAACAGACAGAATTCCTTGTGGTCACACAGTATAGTGGCCATAGAGTGACAGATGTAACCCAAGAGGCCAAACCATCTCCAGCCATTGTGCTAGCCACAGGAGAGCCTAGGACTGATCACACAGACCACCTGCGCTACGTGGTAACTGGAGCTATGTACTCTTGGGGACGGTATTAGATTTCTTTCCAAGAGCAGAGCCTGAACTGAGCAATCAGGTGGTGATGTGCTGTCAGTAAAGCTGTTCCCATAAGCAATTTCCCTGATTATTAAAACAAAAAGAAAACCTGAATTGAAACAAGAGAACTAACAGAGATGTTTTTAACCATTTAAAACCCTATGCCCACTCAGTAATTCTGCACGGAACTGCCCTCTTGGTCTCAGCAGGCGAAGTCTGGGCAATGCAAAGACAGCCTGGGATGCCTGGGAATGAGCAACCGGATTGGCTAAAAGTGAGGTAATCACCTCTATAATCTGAGTCCTTCAAGATCCAGCACAGAGGAATCTATGGGCAAAACATAAATCAGCTTTAATGGGCTGGAAGAAGATTTTTAGTTTATTTATTTTTTAAAACAACTGGGACCAAGCTTCATTGAGGCTAGCCAGTGGATAGTGTTACATTTTACAGCAGAGCAAGGCTTTACATAAACTATCTTTGGCATTTGAAATCCAGGCCAGCAATTCGACATGTACCATTTCGCAATTCTCCCTTCTTGCATTTTCAGCAGCCTGTCTCTTGTTGGGAGCATGGTTTTTATTTTAATACCTCTCCAGCCAGGGAATTTATCTTACCCACATCTGCAGTTTATATGGTCAAAGAACTCTTTGACATGAACAAAAGTCTCATTACTTTTATATGATTTTGTTCTTATTCTTATATCTCCTCCTGCTCTATTGGTCCAAAAAGGTGGTTGAAAGAAACAAAAGTACTGACTTTTGGTGCATTTTAAGTGCCACTTAATGGATGAGTGAAAACCTGTATTAAGAAATCACCCAGACCTTCACCAAAAGTTTGAATCAAACCCAAAATAAACCCCTGCTGAGGTGGGTTGGAAATCTCTGATAACTTTTAAATGCCTTGTTTGATTTGTGTGCGTGTGTGGACTCTAGCACTTTCTGCTTCTGCCTGAGAATACTAGCAAAAATCTTAACATTGCATAAAGAGCTTGTGTTTGAGACATGTGCAACTGAGGTGTGCAGACTCAGTAGACTGGTCTGGTTTGAACAGGTCAGATAAGCTTCCTCCTATTGAGGCTGATCCATTGCTACTCAGACAAGTGGTTCAAAGCGGTACTGGGGTAAAAAGTTCTTTTAGGAGAAGAGTATAATTGAGAAGTGTGGGAAAAGTCTAACAGACATTAGGAGTGGCTACAAGAGCCTCTTCTACACTCGCTGCTCTCTAGTAAACTTAGCTAGTGGCAAAAAAAAGTTCTTCAAGATTTTCTAATAACAATCTGGTTGGATAAACAGTCCCTATCACCTGCAGACTCCACCATCTCAACAGGTTCTAACGCACATAGTAAACACATCCCCTTTTCAATTCTACCCAGTTACCGAGTGTCACACCACAACTGCAAAGTCTGAAAACCATTTGCTGGGAGAGTCTTTAACACCTCTGCTTTTAAGGCATCTCTAGAAGATGGCAGCAGCGTGAAGGCACTTATTACTGCAGTACCACCACTTTTAAGCTACGAGTTCCAATGGCCTGGAAGACAGAGCATCATCCCTCCTCACGGCTACAAATTCATAGGAATTCACACTTAGGAGAGAGAAATTATTTCCCAACATTCCCCGGTTTGCTACAGTGATGCAAAACAGCAGCTAAAGCACCTGACAGCTGTGGAGGGAAGAAGGGATAGCTGTACTCTTCATTTCAGGGTGTTACCAAACACTAAAGTATTTGCTTTGAAGAATGACGGCATCGCACAGGACTCAAAACTTCACTCACTGGGGCCTATCCAGGTTCTCAGACCCACACAGCAACTGGGATCCACAGGAGCTTAGTAACTGCTCCAAAGTATTCGGGGACTATTTGTGTCTACTTACTGGAAGCCCATGTCGTACCCCTCCCTAGGAAGCTGCTTTCAATTAAAAGAGCTGATGTCTGTTTCTCTCGGAGGTTCTAATCCAGCCCGTCTCCCACCCACACATTTTGTACACAAACATCGAAAGGCAGAATGAACAAGGCCAGAGAGCACTGTGGGATCTTCCCACAAGAGGGAATGCCTGGAGGATTCCCTTTGACTGATTTATACAACCTCTTGTCAATCACAGGGACAACATGTTCTTCAAACTGCCTCTCCTGTTTTCCTTCTCTTACTCAAGGGGACCGAGGAATGTGTCAGCAGAAAGGGAAAAGTGATATATCGGGAGCGCTTAGTTCATTGCCACATCTAAAATGCATTTACTGTTGCAATCAACTCCATTTCCTCATAACGTTTTCCTTCAAAGTAATATGGGAAAATTTGCTGAAGAGCAAATTTTGGAAGGCACCCTTGTGAATGATTCCCAGCCATTCCATGACTTCAGGCAACGTTAAGTTGTGTTGATGGGCTCCTGCTGCAGGCGAACTACAGGTTAAGGATCACCGATTCTGTGGGCTGGGCACCGGCCTAGGTCTCAGCCTGGCTGTGCCCAGTGCACGGCCCCGTTACAACCTTCTGGGCAGCACTTGGCTTCTCCAGGCCTGAGGGTCCTGTCTATAAGACGAGGATGATATTCCCCCACGTCACACGGGTATCTTGAGGGTAAAAGCCATTAGCCACAAAAAGGTGCCCAGATGTTACAAAGAGAAGGGACAAACAAAGCACATACACGTGTGAAGGACACGCCTCCCCACAGCACTGGGTTAAATACAAACAGATGCCATCCCACTCTGTCCTTCCCATCGAGCAAGCATAGCCAGACACCACAGGCTTTGCATACACTGGTGGTTCTCGTCTCTCACATTGTAACATCAAAATAATTCTAAATGCAGACAGGCAAAGCTGCTATTTAAACGAGGATGCTGCCCTACTCAGCTCTGGCATACAGCTGACGCTGCGGTTGGAGTGGACGTGCCTGTCTGCATGCCCACAGGCGGCTGTAAAGAGAGCAAATCTCCAGCGCGCAGATCTGTCTGCTCCCCAAATCCCATCTGTTGTCCCGTGGCAGGGCTTCCTCCAGACCATGTCTTCAAGCTAAATATGGCTGTGAAGGGCCATCACAAGCACTTGTCCATCAGGCAGTAGGGAGCAACCTCCTTCTGCAGGAGAAGGGTGGAAGTGGTTATCATGCCCCAACCGCGAGGCTGCTGCCTCTCCCTCCCTCCTTTTCACCGGGAACTGCACTGCTGCTACATCTGCACTGAGACAGACAATGCTGTGAGTTTCTGGGACGAAACGGGCTATACCCTGTCCCATTTGCAAAACAGCAACCAGAGAAAAAGCAGGAACAGGATCTACCGGTGAAACCCATAGTCCCATCTATTTGTGGAGCACACAACATCCTGAGGGAGGCTGTACAAGTGCACGGAAATACTCATGGACTGATACGAAACCCGTGGAGGCACAAACAGGACGTGTTCTGTTGTTTGAAGATCCAGCTAAAGAACAGATTTCAACCACAGTAATGAAACCTAATCGATCTTCAATTTTTAGCCGACTGCTTTGCAGAATGTTACTTATATTTAACTCAACACATGCCAGAGAATCCCAACCATGACATAAGCAGCATTTTAACACATCCCTTACAGATGAAAACTTTCTCTCTCCATTCCCAGACATGGGGGCTGGCAGTCACCCAGACCTTTTATTCTTAAATATGTTATTGTTCTTGCAGACCGAAGGTTAATCTTACCCAAGGATGAGAAACTATGGTGTAGTTGCTAAATATCAGAAAGGTTCCTGCTTGTTTATTGCCCAATATTATAAGGCAGCTTGACTGCCACATGGACACCACCCAGTTTGCCGACTGCAGAACAGACCTCCAATCTGTTCTGAAAGCTGTTGCACTGTTCTTCTCATTTAGGCTGGCAATTGGGTTGGAGTTACAGAAAAAAAATGAAATTGCCCACGTTAGTGAGCACTGAACCATTAAAAAGGCCACCATTTGGGTTCCAACAAACACCTCAAAAATCAGCCAGTTTCTATGACCATTTCAAACCTCAGGAGCCCACAGAGCTCAGATGGAAACTGTACACAAACAGGCTTAAGTCAAGGGACATCAGAAATCTTGCTCTGGGTTTTCTTCTACGTTCTGATCAGAAATGCTTTAGGGCTAGTCTCTTTACTAGTGTTCTGGATTTGTCCTGTCAGAAGAGTTGAGTCAACAGTTGTCTGTCCAACTATGAAAGTCAGCATTGGGTCATTTCAATTTGGCCTTTAAAACTTAAGGAAAGCATTCAAAGTTACTTTTTCCAAACTGGTACATACATTAAATTTTTCTGTGTGCTAACAATGAGTTTAAAATATCCTGTTGTTGTAAAATCAAAACCAAAAAATAAAACGAAATCTGAGACTCAGCAGCATAGGTTATAAGCGTAAGATGATGAGGGAAAGCTGTGCCCTCCCACTTTCAACAGCCTTCTTACCTTCTAGTCTGCTGCTTCTTCCTCAGCAGCTACTTCCCCTTACCTCTGATGCTCATGAACTGCAGCTTCTACTCCAAACCTGTCCTTGTCCTCTGCATCTGATAACACGGTTTTACTAAGTTTTGTGCTCTTTGTCTGCTTTTGTCTGTTTTCATTGGGGTACTTAAAGGCCTGATGGCAAAAGATGAAAAACTGCAGCATGCCCTGCTCCAGGACAAAGGCATGCAGGCAGGTGATCAACAGAAAAGCTTTATCAACTGGAAGCTGATAAAACTCCTGGGGTAACACACTGATGCTATATTACTCCCAGATTCAGTTGGCTCAGAAGTAAGAGGAAATCTCATCTGTCAATTTTACCCGTGTAATGAAGAACAGGATTTGGCTGTGGGATTGGGAAGGATTACATGTCCTGCAGGATGAAATAAAGCCCCATTGCCAGTTACTATGTCCAGTCTCAGCACAGCCACCTCTCCTTCGAATCTGGAGCAGCCGATGGTGGCTGGACCTTGCAGACTTAGTATTCAATGAGCATGTTACTACAGCTTTCTTAGCCCAGAACCCCAATTTTCAGCTGAAGGTTTGGCTGGATTTTGTAGTAATTGGAAAGTGATCTTTATGTGTATGAAAACACCACAGCTGATATGACATTGGCATCAATAGTTCGTTCGCAGAGTGACATGATGATAAATTCCTCTACTTTACAATAAAAATGATAGTGTTCATTTCCAAAGGGAAATTTCCTTGGGTAGAGTTTTGGACGTAACACAGGGCTGTGATTCAGAAATGAGTGGGAGATGCAAGGGCTATTTTGTTTCGTCACATAAGTCGGTTTAGTTTCAGGAAAGCAAATAGGAGCTACAGGGATTTCCATTAGATGATGGCCCAGATTGCATGTGTATTCAATGTGTGTTATTAACTTTAGCTTTCTCAAAAAATGCAGCTATTTCACTTCCAAAGAGTCTGTATGAACAATATATTTCAATTTTTAAATCATGCAGACCTGCATTCTTTGAGCTTTCCTTTGAATTTCTGTTATCTCCGGATTCAAAGCAAACTTCATTTAAAACCGGTGAGTTCAAATCAAAATCACATAAAACCATAAACTTCACATGGTATACCTGAAAAAACTGTAAATCAGTTCTGACTGGCCCTATCCCAAACCCACACTGGCTTTGACATCCAGCCAGGTGTAATCAAAATATCTAGGATGCTAGCTGGACCTGTGGAAAAAACAATATGGAGTTTTGATTTTACAACAAAACCCTAACCAGATGATTTTTGCATGGTTCAAAGGATCACCCCAAAGACCTCAGTTGAGCTGGGGCCAGAAACCACAAAAAAAGTGAGAAAAACAGAAATAATTGCGCTAATGGGTTTTAATAATCAACTCAACTTTTGCACAAGCCCACAAGTAAACACCAGCATTTGGAGCTCATGAGTGCAATTTGTACGTGCCTCTGCTTCTTTTGCCATTCAGCAATGCACCCTGAAAGGATGCGAAAGCAAGCGATAGCTCCAAGTGCACAGCCACACAGAATACAGTCTCATATGAAGCACAGGAAAGTGTGCCATGTGCTCCTGTTTATTCGTATCAGAGGTTTGCTATTTCTTCAACACAGCAGTAGGACATAAAGATGCTGCTCTTAAACAACAGCATCTTCCACCCCAGCACTGCCAGGATCCCACCTAGAAGGCATAATTCTTAGAATTAGTCCTAAATTGCATTCTGCTATTATGTTCAAATTCACAAATACATCTACCGGTAGAAATCGCAGCCAAACGCAACCTGCTAGACAGACAGCATAAAGAAACATCACCCAAACAAGACCTTATACCTTTAGTTTTGCAAACATCAGCCTTATTAAAGCTAAAAGACATTTTCAATCTGCGGCAAAAGCTCCTGTCTACAACTTCCACACTGCTGCTCACAAAAGTGTGAAGGCATTATAGACTGATAAGTGCTTTAACAGACTATATATCCATCCACTGGAGAGCAAGGTTAAACAAATACAGTAGCCAGAACATTATTGTTGGCTGCACACTCGGGTTCCCAAACTGCCTGGCTCTAACTTGAACCAGCTAGGTCCGCTACAGCAAAGCCTGCATATAACTGCGGGCCAAGGCTGGCTGTGGGGGTGCTGTGGCAAAGGAAAACAACCCCATCCCATAAGCTTCTACTCACTGATGAGTAGAGCAAAAGCTTTTTTCTTTTTTTTTTCCTTTGACTGGAGCGTTTCGTTTGGGAGCAGCTGGCATCAGAAAATCAAACTGTCAAAGGTGGAACGTGCACCACACTTCAGGAGGATCTTAAATATGTTTTTATTGTTATACTAGTGGCTCTGACTCACTGGATTCATTGTAGTTTTGCTGGTTTGGCACTCCTGCAAGGCAAAGCAGGGCTGGGCTTGGTAACATCCCCTCCTTCCTGCCCAAAGCTGGTCCTATAAATTTGCTTGGACAAAGAAAGCGCACAGCTAGTTAGAGAAAGCCCACAAGCAACAACAACAAATCCCTAAAGAACTTCAGCTCGATGAGGAGTTCTCCATCAGAATAACACACTGGCTGAGGTGGGCAGAGATGCTTAGAAGCACTTGGGCAACATTTCTGATAGGAGGAGAGACAAATAGGAAAAAAAATTAAGCCACGTCTTTTTCAACTAGGAAGGAGGAATAAACCACAACACTTTTGTTTCCAGCATGGTAGGAGCAGACCCTATATATCCCCTTACCTAACCCCACCTCCCCTCAACCGCCCCAAGTGCACACGGGGCACAGGAGCAGCTTCCAAGAGATGTGAGACAACGCAGGTGCTACCATGAGCTCTGAAGATTGCTTGCTAAGCTTCGCCTGCGGCTGAAGCAAACAGCCGTGCAGTGGTTAATGTCAGCTCTGACCACATGATCACATTCAGGAAAGGTCAAAAGAGGGATTTTTAATTTAAAAACATCTGTGTGTTTAAAGAACAAAACTTTCTCATGTGCAGAAAACCAGGGGTTTCCAGCACTTTTATTTCCAGAGTTAAAGTCATGCTTTTCGGCTTTGTTTAGGGTTATGGACCATGTAAACACGCTGTGTAAACCACACGCAACCCTCATCACACAGCGTTTCCACATGCAAGGATAATTGGGGGTGCAAATCTCTCTCTCCCTGGCTCCTTCTCCCTCTGCAAGCTGCTCAGCTTCCCACACCGCACTCCCAGCGAGCCAGCCAGATACCCAGTTGTTGTCCTTCCCTATATGAAGACGTACACATGCCTCTAATCCTAAGGGTATAAGTCTGCTCTGGGCTGTCAACAGGCCTTAATTGGATACATTCAGGGAGATGATACATTGGGAAGAGGCCCTGAATTTAATAGCGAGAGGGAAGGCTGCGGCGGGGCTCCCAGGGAGTGTGGCGGGGGGGCACGGAGGAGAGCTACCATGTGCCGTCCTGGGGAGCCGACTACAGTTACACCTCAGCAGTCAAACCCTTTTGGTTTCCCATCCAACTACTCAGCCCTACGTCAGTGTGCATTAATTAAGATTAAACCGTGTGGCTTGTTTTTCTTAATACCTGAAGGCACGGCTTGTGGTATGCAAATCAGAAGGTTCCCCCTTGCTTCACTGGGCTTCTCCCACTGAAACTGCAGAGTAACGAGACTGCCGCAGCGCAAACAAATTCCTCTGAATGAGTTGGACCATCCAGGGAGAGTCCATAGAGCAGCAGCCAGTTGCTTCCTCCAGCCCATGCACATCTGCACCCAAGCAAAGGTTTGGCTGCAGGTGTCCGGGGAAGCCCGTCGCTTCCCTCAGAACAGCCCTGGTTGATCTGATAAACCTCAAACTCCAACAAATTAAACCAAAAGATCACTTGGAGCATTTCATCCTTGATGTCCCAGTAGAGGAGCTCACAGAAACTCCCAGGTGCTCCCCAAAGAAGCTACCGTGGGGACTGAATTATGAGCATCGTCTGTGTGAGGAAGCTCACGGTTCCTTCAGCCTCATTGCCTCCCAGGAGCAGGCTCTGGGAGGACAGACTGGGAGCACAGGGGATGGAGGAAATCATGGCTGCCCAGTCTTGGCCTTTCCCACCAGAAACAACCACTGGGACACAGTTCCGTTTCCATACAGCGAGGCTTTCCTTCTCCAGCAGGTAAGGGTCACCGCGTAAACACAGCCTAGTGCACCAGGAATGGAGCTGCTCTGCTAGAAGGGCAGATTTTTCAAAGATATTTGGTTGGAGAAAGGTGGAAAGAAGGTCATCTCTACCCTGTGCTTCAACTTCCCCTCCCTGAAAAGAGACTTGTCTTCTCTCAGGGCGATGATGCAAGGGTTAATTACCAAAAAATGGGAAAATAAGATCCGCTGCCCAAAGCGCTAAGCATAAGGATTTTGGCCCAGTGACCAAAATGTCTAAGCAGAACCTGATGTTCTCCTGAGATGAGGGCTTCTCCCAGTGAGTAGGTACATGCACAGACAGATAATAGCACTGATCATGCAAATAACCATTTCCTGGCACGCATTAAAGTTTGCAGCTGGGCCCTGAGGCTACGGTGGAAACCGGGCCCAGGGGAGGCTCCTGCTGATAGCAGAGGGAGCTGGGCCCACTTACCAGAGGGGTGAATCGTGTCTTCTTATCAGATTCACCACTGAAATGACCTCAGAGGAAACGGTGATCCTTTACAGGCAGTATTTCCAAAAATGAGCACGGATTTGGGGTTCCTCAACAGTTACGCCTCCAACTGAGGCACCACGATTGAGGAGAAATTTAGAGCAGGTCAAGAGTCTATCCAAATGGTCCCCAGTTTTGTTTTTTTCCTTTTTAAAGCAGATACTTATTTGCAGGTGGGGACAGAGGGATTGACTCGAGAGGCCTTCAGGACAGTGCTGGGTAAGCAGCATCCTCCAAAAACGATGCCTTTTAGAGACAACTGAAGATGAACACCCTAAAATTCACTGGCATTCAAAATACGAGGTCCCTTATGACAATGTGGGCTAAAATGTCTACAGTTCTCCGAACAAGTAGTGCAGACAATCCTTCATTTCAAAGAAAAAATAAATTCTCCACTCCTGGCATGAGAAAGTTTACTTTCAGGCTTAAAGAAATGATCGTGTGGTTTTGGGGATGGCATTCCGTTCTGCTGAAGAATAGCACCCTGCCTGCCTGTATATCTGTGGCTTTGTAGCTACATTAGAATCCTGGAGAGCTCTGTTTACATATTTTACATGTTTTCTTGTGCAGAACATGAAACCAAATTACATAGTAAAGGCCATTACGGCTTCGCTCTTGCACCCTTTTCCGTCCTCTCCTTCCGATCACTTGTTTTAATTCTATCCAAAATAATCGACTGGGTATTTTTAACTGCGCTTGATTGACTGGCAATGCTTCAGGCAGGTTTATTCACTGTTGCACAGGGAAATAATGCAAAAGCTGGTGAAGCTACATGCCAGGGGGGTAGGGAGAAGACGGCCAGGACGGGGGTGGGATGAGAAATGCCAAGGACCCTTCATGCATGAACAAAGCAGACGTGTCGATGCATTTATGCAAAATCATTCTGCTCTGAATGGAGAGGGACCCAAGACAAACAACCCGGATGGGATGCAAGAGAGCTATCCCACGCTTACGGCTGGACATGCTCTGCATCTAAAGGCTTGTGAGCAGCAACAGCAGACGGAGGGACTGGCAGGTTGAGGGGCAAGGGCTGAGGAGGGGGGGTCTCCTTTCAGAAGAGTGCATGCTAACAAGCACCACCGCTGTCGAGGGGTCTGGCTTTCCAGCTCGCTGATGCCGGGGGGGTCCAAGCTGTTTTCTATTACCACATGCAATCTGGGTAGGTGGCTGGGTGTACAGCAGATATAATCATAAAATGGTAAGTTACTTCCTAAAGAAGAACATAATCCTTATTATTATCCAAGACAATATTCCTTTCTTGCCTTTCTTGTCGCCTCTAGCAACAACAAATGGCATGGAATTCTGCTCTCGTTTCGTTAGTGGTAAATGTCTCCTGGTCCTAGGAAGACGGGACCAATTTCCGGCACCTGAGGATTTTTGGTTTGACCTTCATCTCTGAAAAGGTCAGATTGAACCTCTCTGAGAGTACTGATGGCTGCTTTGCTCTCTGCATCATCCTTTGTTTCTTTTATCTATTTTCTGTACAGTACACAAAGGGAACACAGTGTACCAGCCCCTGGTACTCACTGTTCTGTTTCCCTTAGATGACTTGCATATGTGCTCTTGAAAAATTATTCTAAAAACTAAGGGGGGAAGGGAGTGGAAAGAAAAAAATATCCCTTGAGTGTTTGGTAAAATTGCTTGGAATCTCCTCCGACATCTCATTGTGTTCTCTCTGTCCTCCCCTTACACAAATCAGCCAGAGGCTATGACATCAGCCATGGGGTCTGCTGGTTTACTACTGCCAGGAGCAGAGGAGCACTGGAAGACGTGGGGATGAAGAGGTGAGAGGGAGGGAATCACTGTCTGTCCTAGCAGGGAGCAGGCAGCCAGGTGATGGGCAGCATCCCCTTTTCTCCAGCCAGCTCTGGATCACCTTTAAGGGTAACGCTCTTTCTCAGCCATCTCTCTGCAACCGAGTCTTTTTCAAGCCAGCCTACCTAGAAATCCCATTTCTCAATTTATTTTGCTTCAGAGACGTTCCCAGATCATCCCTGAGCGGAGCCATGGCACTGATGTTAGCACACGTCTTTGTAGCATCCCTCACCTTGGTGTGGACCCTTCACAGGGACAACCTCCTCCAACGAGGCAAAGCAGCAATGCAAACACGCAAGTAAGGACCGATGGAGTTCCTTTGGCAGAAAGGTTGCAAAATCCAGCTTTCCCAGCAAGACAGGTGGGAAACAAGGTTTCTAGCCATTAAGGCAAGGAGTTGGTGGGCCCATTTTCCACTCCTTTTGTACTGGGAATGAACAGCCAAACTGTGCTAGGATAAAGACTGATTAATCCACAAATGGGATGATGTGAGGTGGCTGACAGAGCTGAAATACAGATTTAATGACCCCAAACCCCTTCCAGGTCTCTGTTCCCACACAGCAACTCTCAGCAAGCCCTGAACAGTATTCTTTTTATCCAAGATATGAACATTTCCCTTTCAAGACATCCTGAACTTCCTCGCCCTGGAGAGGTCTAGGCTCCATAATGCCCAGTGCCTGCAACATCTCTGAAGGGTATTGAGGTTTAATCCTCAAACAGTGGCTTTACCTTTCTGTGCTCTGGTTTCCACCTCTATTAAATGGAACAGAAACCAAGCAGTGTGGCTGTGATAAACCTTAATTAATCCCTGTACATAGAAAAAATATGAAAAATATCATCACTTAAGCCAAGGAAGGAGCATTCCAGCCTGAATTTGCCTGATGGTCAGGGCCAGGCTTGTGATGCAACTCTCCAGCCTTCAGGCAAAAGACCAAATTGGCTGGTCTGTAGTGTCCAGGGGAAGGCTGAAATAAAGACGAAGTTTTGGACCCCCTTGAACTAACTTTAGACTTGGAGACTCTGTAACCTAAGCTGAAGCCTTTTGGTGGATCAGCCAGTACTGGAAATGAGCTCAGATGCGTACAGCAAACCTACATTCCTCTTGCAACAGCCTGTGCACAGTGTCCAGTTCATTTTTTTCCAGAACTGGTCTCTGACCGCTCATGGTTCCTCCATTAATGGTTTTTCGTAGTGGGATTCTGCCTTCATCCTCCAGAGATTAGTGGTTCAAAGCCTAGCTCGGCTATAAATAACACAGACATTTGCAAAGCAAATCATCTTATTAAAAATGGGGATTTTTTTATCCCTCCAACCACAACAAAACTCTTACCGTTGAAGAGCAACAGGACTTGGCTGTGAATTGGGAAGTTCAAAAAGGGCCACTTGCAGAGCCGACAGACAGACACCCTCCCTCTTCTCAGCAAGATCACCCCAAAGGAAAGGAATGGCTTCTCCATTAAAAGTTGCAGGTTTCCTCTCTTCCCACTCCTGTTCAAGATTACTCTATTTGTTGGCTTTGCTGGATCTTTGGGGAATTATCTTCAGCGTTATATTTATTAGACAAAATAAAACTGTGTGGCAGAGAACTTCATCATCTTTCTCTTCAATTTTGTTACGGTCGTTTCTTACCACTCTTGGAGCCCTTGCTTTACCATGTTATTTCTTCTAGTATTCAGAATATTTTTGTACTCCTGTCTTCTCCTTTTGTGGGCAATTTCAGACATACTGCAATTCTAGACATCTTTCTGCTGCTGGTGGAAGAATAGGTTTGTTGCACTGAGTCTGGATGAGTGCAATTATGGGAACTGTAATAGGGGCAGGAGGGGGCCTCTGTGGGAAAGATGTAATAAGAATCCTCTTCCACAACTTCTTACTCCATAGCAGCCCCTGTGGGGTACCCGGAGGAGAAGAGGGTGTGTTCATCTGTCCGGGAATGAAAATGAATCCCAGGATCTGTCTGTGCCCAGCAGCCTTAGGAAAGAGTCCCCTTTCCGTTAACTGTGCCTGAGCTGCGCAGCTTTTTCCATACAGGGGAAAATGAGGCTCGGACAATGGCATAGGGGAAAAAAAAATGTGTGTGTGTGTATATATATATATATAGTTACTTGGTCTAAACAACTTCCACACAACTGGGAGGAAATGCAATGAAAGACATAGCTACTGGGGGACTGGCCTTCTAAATCACCAATGCACACACCAACTTCCAAGTCCTGAGCACACATTGCCATGACAGGATAACAATAAGCCACCTAAAGATCCATTAGTCCCCTCTTATAATTCTCTATTATGAAGGCCCAAAGGGAAACTGCAAACAAATCAGTTCTCCAAAAGCAGGAGTGCCACCAGCAAGAGGAAAGGAGAAATGGCATCTCCAGCCTCCCATGGTTGGTCTGCACCCATCTGCCCCCACTCCTCGCGCCCAAGCCACGGAGCAACCCTCCCAAAACAGGCCTGTCAGATGCTTCCTCCAAAGACACGTGTATAGAAAAGACACTTTAGCAAAATATCCAAATCCGTCAGGCTCAGTACAACCTACTCTAGAAAGAGAGACTAACATACAAGCTAATGCACTCAACCCAGTGAAAACTGTGGCAAAACAAAATTGGTGTGCAATGAGAGCACGGAGATTGAGTCGACTAAGGTCAGTGCAAGACCATAATTTCTCGAACCCTACAGGACAGCCAACCTTTTACAGTGACCTAATGCACACTGCATGTGCCTACTTAACACTCCTTACTGATGCAGCTTCACCAGTGATGATAAAACAGGGACTCTGCGGGTAGGCCACGAGTTGGCTTTTTAAACTCAGGTGTTGTCAAGCCCAGGTGTGCTTATCTTGGTGTCAGGAGGCCATGTCCTATCCCCTCCTGCTGGTAACAGGGAGGTTGACCCTAGTTGGGTACGAACTGGTCAGGGAAATAAGTCCCTGGGGACCTCCAATACAGAAAAAATTGCAGCTATTCACAAAACAGATCAGCCGAAGCACCCTTTGTCTGTCTGTTTATGTCTGCTGGATCTGTCCTTCAGCTAGTATAAATCTGCCCAGCGCTACTGCCTTTTTGTAGTCTTTGCCAGCATACACCAGCTGACGACTTAATGCTAGCATCAATAATTGTTAGCACAAGAAAGGGCCCGAGAAATAAACAGTGCTGTAGAAAACCCCACACAACCAGTACATCAACACTGATAATATTTCACACACAGTGGATGGCAAGGAGAGGCTGTTTACAAACTCATAGCAAGAGCGGTAGGGAAGAGATCAGCCCAAGAGCGTGCAAAGCCCTTATTGCTGAATTCCTCCTGCAGTCGACAACAGGTACTGAGCAGCGTCTGCTTCAAGATCTGCGGAGGACGCCAGATTAGAAATCAAACTGTAAAAATACTCTGCATCAGTGCTCGCATTTCTGTGCTGGTGCAATGTTGCTGACTGGTCCTCTTTGGCTCTAAATATGATGCTGTCAGTACTGCGAATATTTCTTAATCAGCACTGAAGAGTGGCTGCCAGGAAAGTAGAAGTGGCTGTCTATCAGTCTTGCTTCTGCAGAAAGGGCGATTGTTTAAAGGGGGGGGCCATTTGACCTTTCCATTTTTCAAATGTGTATCTCTTCGCCAAGACTGTGTCATTCTTTGTAAGCTTTTTGTTGTTCAAAACAAACCTTATACTGTGAACTTTTTTCTTCTCGCTTGGTATGTTGCCATTCAGCAGCCTCATACTAACAAGTAAGGAACCAGCATGTAAGATCCATCTCAAAATACCAAGCAAGTGCTGGCACCCTACTTCTAAGGAACAACCAACTCTGCAGAAACGGGGAACGTGTTAGGTGAACCGAGCAAACAGGTGTGGGGTGGTCAGTCCCCAGAAGCAACCCTACAATAACAAGCAAGTGTACTCCGGCTTGTGCTCATGAACAATCCTCCAACAGTAAACAAGTGCACGCAGGCAGATATTGCTGAGAAGTACCACAATAACAAACCAACCTGTGATGCCTACTCCTCAGAAACAGCCTAGGCAAAACTATGAGAGTCATGCAGAGAAACGGGAATTGAGATATCTAAGGACGAGAAACATTTTAAGTCGTGAAGGACACGCTTAAAATGCTTTAAAGCACCTTGAGAGCACTGGGGCAATTATGAGAAATGGGGATGGCTAACAAACAGGCAGCTTATGTAGTCTGTATATTGCTGTGCACTGCACTCAAACATATCTTTCATGGCATTCTTGATGAGAAGCCAAGACAAATGCCACTCTGATTAATCAGGACACTACCCAGCAACAACACGAAAAGTTTGCACAACACCAGCAAGCACACAACCTACTCGGAAAGATATCTGGGTGAGGAAAGGTGCTCCTTTCATCAATACAAAAAACCCCTGCGGCTCAATGGTTGTGCAGATAATGAAGCCAAACTTGTTTACACACCAGTGATCATTACATGCAGTGATTAGAGGAGATCTTAGGTTAATTTTCATCTCCGCTAGCTAACAGACTGATGACCTGCTGCCCCACCTAACCTCTCCAGAGTGACAAGTCAGGTGCTTTCACAAGCCAACGAAGCTGTCTTGTTCCTGGGGAAAACAAAGACTTTCTCAACATATATGATTAAAAAGGTCAGTGAACCCCATGCACTCAAACTGGTGTAATAGGACCAGCTGAGCTAAAGCAAAAATTCCTTTTGCTGGAAGTAAATAGCACACTGTTATCTCCCCAGGGGCCAGGCAATAACAGGAGGCATGTTCCCATTCACTCTGCCAGCGTGTGATATGCTAGTGCTCTGCCTATAGATACAACAGCTTTTTTTTTGCCTTTTTTTTTTAACAAGGCTGTGACAACTTCATCTCATCTGGGTACAACAAACACGCCTGAGTTGTGGCTACACAGCGGGGCTTTCTGTTGTGTGTGCGCGTGGTGGTGTTTTTTCCACCGCAGGACCATATGTTACCTACGGCATGGCGTGGCTGCGTTTCTACCAGTGCATTAGGAGAAAATCAGGGCAGCTCTCTGCAGCCGCTGCACAGGGACAGAGTGCCTGAGGACATGCACATAAAGCAGCACCTGACCTGGAGGCAGCAGGCTTTGAACTGTACTACAGCACAGGGAGCTCGAACCAGAAAGAAGTTACGAAGGCACTGATAGGGGTCCACAGGAAAGTTCCTTTTACAGTGTGAAATAATAAATGAGACCATGACAAAAAGGCAATACTGGCCTCGGGATTCTGTCTTGGTACTATGCCAGCTAACCACGCTTTGTGCATTTAAAACTGACCTGGTCATTAATTTGTTACAGACTTGTGCAATGCAAACACGGCCAAGTCTCTTGGATAAAGATGTTTTCTCTTGCAAGCCAACTGGAAATGCTTAGTGTTTACTACTCATGGAGAAATCTGCTTGTCATATCTGTGACACGGCATTCCTCTCTGCACTGCCCGCTCAAGACACCTCCCAGATAATTAGACTGTAAGAACGACTTTGCTGCATCAAACAAAAAGTCCTAATCCACTGCTCTATCTCTAGCAAGGGACAACGGTGGATGCTGAAGGAGGAATATACGAAGCAGCTCTTATATACGATGATCCTTTCTCTGCTGTATCCTCTAAAAACCCAACAATAAGCAATGTGGGCTTTCCTGAGTCAGGTTGCATCTGGACTGTTGCATCTGCATCGTGTACAGCTCTGTTTTCCAGGCATTTATCTAATGTCTTTTTGAACTCATTTGGATCTAATTCTCTCAGGAAGACAAAAGGTAAAGTTATGGTAACTGGAGCTATTTATGTTACAAAGGAGATGTGTAAGAAGGGGGTTAAAGCTAATGAATGGCTTTGGGAATGGATGGGACCTTTCTCAGAATAGAACAATAGGGTGCTTTTATGAAACTGGGAGACAGAAAACACAAAACTATTAAAAAAGAAAGAACGCTCTTTTGTATTACTCTCTTGTATTATTCAGCATTAGCCTTCAGAACTCATTGCCACAAGATAGGACCCTGTGCTAGCTGCAGAGAGCCTGTCTAGTCTTTTAGGTGATGATAGTCGAGGTGACTCCTACACAGCTTATTGAATCAAGCAGGCCTTCAGCCAGTTTTTAGTTGCATGATTGGAATTGAATTTCAACTCATCATTACTAGTCAGGCTCAGAAAGAGGGAAACTGCTGTCAGGGGCCTTCCTTGGTGAAGCAGCAAAGTTAACAGGCAGGGCTAACATCACACATGAATGCTGACCATCTAGCTACACTCATGAACGTTGCTCCTTACTGGACTTCACTTTCCAGGACAGGAAAGGGGGTATGCTTTCCTTACCTGGGTTGCTGCTGGCTGACCGATGACCACCCATCCTGGACACTGCTGGTCACTGTGATGTGAGACGGAGACATTGGAAGCCCACTGATCAAGGAAGCCTTTGGGAGTGTAAACGCCACAGTCTTTGATGCTGGTCATTTGCTCAAATTCCTCGCATACTCCATCGCCATCGTGGAAATAGCACCTGCTGGGTTCATCTGCCAGGAGAAAGCAGAGAAGAGAAATCACAAAGGACTGGCTACGCACATCTGCAATCTAGTTGCTAGGACCTGATAACATCAGTGGTCGTGTATCTGTTGGACCAGGTCACCGGGAAGTGAAAGCGTTGGTCGCTTCTAGGCAATAGCAAGGTGATTTTAAAAAAAGCCAAGCAACAGTCAATTTTTGTACTGGGCAATTCCCCCAAGATATTTCCTAATGTAACGGGGTCTCTGCTTATTTTCATCTATCTCCATTTAAAAGGATGGAGACAGAAGAAAGCAGAGATAGAAAATACATAGAGAGACAATGTGGGTGTTGGCATAATTCCACCAACTTGGATGGAAAAACGCCAACAGAGGGTCTGGTCTACAATGTTTCCCTTTTTGTTTTTAAAAGATATCTGCAAAACAACAACAACAGCAGCAACTGGGAATTTAGGGATGGCAGAAACTGCCAGGTTCACAGTTGTAGTGACCAAAGGGCCAAACAGATCTGTTTACCCAAAGAGCTGCTACAGTATACATAGTGCAAGGGTAAGCTTGCCACATACACACACGGCTTAAACCAACGTGACTCAGATTTGACCTGAAAGGATCAAAAGCAGCAGGAAACTTTATTATCCTTGTCCATTTATTCTGTGGCTTCTCTAATGAGACTGCCAACAAAGATGCCAAATTTTTGAGGTTGTTTCTGTAACACTGGCCCATTAAAAACTGAACTGAGATCCATCTACTCTTTTCAAACAGACTGCATAGCAATAATGACTTTCAGTCATTAGAGTACTCTGTGAAATGGAAACCTTTGACCTGTTGGTATCCTATTTTGTATTGTATTATCATTGCCAGTCCCCAGAGGTATCCAGTTCTGACAGCCTGTTGTATTTTTGTCTGGCAAATAAGCCTGCTGAAAAAACGGTAGGAAATTAGCCCGAGCTGCTAGCTGGACTGATGGAAACGATCCCTAAGGAGGGTCCTGTCGGTAGCATTGGACTATCTCGAACTAGGTGTCAGAAAATCCAACGGCTGCTCAATTTTGAGTTACTTCCAAACTACTAAATCCCCTGTTTATTTTTCCTCCTAGTTTACACAGTGAAATACCATCATGAGCCAGAAAAAAATCAGTTTATTGCAAGTCAATTATTTAATGACTTTCACTCCTTTTCCCCTCCCTTCCTCCCAATCCCCCGTGCAAAATACCAGGTCCTTAAGAGAGCGTGAGTTTGAAAGAATGGAGAAGTCTATCAGGGAAGAATGTCATTGTGGTTTCATTTCGTCACAACCTCTGCGGCCAACCTGTGTACGTGGGTAAGTGTGGGGAGCTGTGTAGTTGCTGGGCCAGTACTCCGAGCTGGCAAAAAGGAGCCAGCATGGATCTGGAAGCCATTCAGCTGTATGAGCGCAGCCCTGCGTCTGAGCGAATATTCCCAGGGTGGCCAAACTTCTTGACCCTACATGTCACATCTTAAAATCTTCATATGGCGGGGAGCCACCAAACATATACCACACACCTCGAAGAGCTCGGAGGAGGAGCGCTTGGGAGAGTGCTTCACAGACAGAAGATGACAATGGCCCCCCGGGGTGTCCCATTACTCCACGGTGGGAGGGGGCTAGGGTGGATGTGCAGATGGGCCCTAAGGCAACCCAGCAGTGCTGGCCCCAGCGGCCCAGCTGCCTTGCCTCCTCCCACGGCCGGATTGCCCAACAGTCCTGATGCCGGCAGGGCCCTGCTACTGCTCATCTGATACTGACCCAGCTGGGAACGTGTGCTTGAACTGCTCATGAACCGTACATGCCCCGAGAGCCCCAATTTGGACATCCCTGTAACATACCTTGTTTCTCTGCAGGGCTTATTAATGCTGGCGCAATGCTACACCACTGTGGCTCATTGATCCCTGGGAGAGACACGCTCTGTGTCTGGCCAGCTCAAGGAAGGGGCAGAGCGAGCACGTAACTGTGATGGCCATGGAGCCAAACCCTTGGTTCCCTCACCTTATCCTTCTGCACCTCTTGTTCTGTTCCTCTCTGCAGAGACGTATCAAAGCGTAGGCCAGGTCTCCGCCGTACCCAAGAACAGTAGGATAAAGCTAAGCGGCTCGCCTGCCTCAGAGCACTATGTCCCAGTTTGAGTGAGAGTCTCAGCAGAAATCTCTGAGAAATATTCAGCCCTGGAAAGACTGTGGTCAGCACTCAAAAATTCTCAAAAACAAATCCTAAACGTACGAAAATATGTATTTTTGGAAAAAGAGTTTCTTTGTCCTTTTATGAAAAGGGGCTTATTTCTGTAAAAAGGAAAAAAAGGAAAGGAAAATACCTACCATACTAAAAAGACCCAACCTTCAGCCTACAAACATATGCACAGCCAGATATACACACTTGCAGTGAAACACCGGCACCCAAGTGCATCCTGCTGCACACCCACACTGACAGAAACATTGACACATAAACACATGTACGCTCTCTTTACACATCCCCAACGCAGCCACCCCACTGATGCAAACACATACCCAGAAACTCACAGCCTAATTTTAGGCATATGCATTTAGACAGTGTTTCCCTGGCCTTCCTGAAGCACTGACTTATTTTCACGACAGGCACTGAAGTAAGCACAACATTTATATAGCAACATACTCCTGCACTGGCTCCAAATGTTCCCTCCTAATGCGATGATAAACGTAATGGGCTTCTGATAAGATCATGTGTTTGGGATAAAAGAATACTCAAGACCTACTCCAATCCGATGACTTAATTCATACTCACGTGGATGGGAAGGCAGCCTTTGAATAGCTGTGATCCAGGCCAGTGTGTGATCCTAACAGAGGCTAATTTGTTCCTGATTATGCTTAAGACCCCAATAAATCTGTCTGCTCGGAGTCTGCAAAACCCGAGGGAGGAACCGAATGGAGAGACTGAGATGTCTGAATTAAACGGAGACTGCCTAAATGATTAACAAAGTCTAACTGAACTGCACTTCCATGAGCCCTTCCACCGTGCTGGTCCTGGAGAGTCGTGGCACCCTGCCCTCCATCGCAGCGTGGGTTTGCTGGCTGGATGACAGCTCACACAAAGCCTGAGAGACGACGTACCTGCTCGCTTTTGTGTGCTTTGAAGAATGACGGGGGAGAGTGGCTTTACAACCCTAGTTTTCTTTTAAGGAAGGTCTGTAAGTCCTACTACAGACACACCATCCTGAAGCGTGCAATGCTATGCTTTGAGGGGAGCATTGGTGAGAAGAGGGGAAGACTTTTCCGGCCCATGAGCTTCCTACTTCTGAGTGATGGCAAAAAGGGGGACTTTTGAATCCTTCCCAGACACCGGTGAGGGGACTGACGAGGGCATCAACCTACAACAGCCAAATGTAGTGCATCACTGGGTGGGCTTCCTCGGGTATTGAGTACCAGCTCTGACTCCTAATTCTTACTGTGGTCTTGGATGCTCAGTAGATTACACATTAGGCTTTACATTTTCATGAGCAAAGTGAAGAACGACCAGATTGTTTCTTCCTACGATTGCCCTCAGAAAATAAAAACTAACAGGCTTCTTCCCTTTCCACAGTGGTGTGAACACAGCTCAGTTAAATCCGTAGAGTCCTACAGGCTCAAAGCTGGGGAGGGCAGTGTCAGGAGTGGTATATTTCTAGGAAGCAGTAGCTAACATCTTTATTTCCGCAACGGTGCAAAATGCCTTTTCTGTTCTCTTCTCAGCTACTGTGACATGAAATGCACCAAGGGCCTTGGTAATATGAGCTAATTTTTGTCTCCACATAGGTCTATAGGCTCCCAAGACCTGGTGAAGGTCATAGTGATGTATTGGTCACGTATGGCCTGCATCATAGACTATGTTCATCAACACCATGGACTTCTCACTTCAAAGCTGAATCTGATTTGAAGGAGATATGGAGAAAGGCAACATGAAGGAAATCTGATTTGTCCTCAAGGAAAAATGACTTCAAAAAATTAAAAAGCAGTTGCCTGGAAATCCAGCTTAAATCTAGAAGAGTAAAATGTCTGCAGGCGTAGCACCTGGCAGCAGGAGACAGCATCTCTGGGGGACTGACAGCAGACGCTGAAGGATCCTGAGCTGAACTCGTGGAACATGTACTCATTCAGGCAGCCCAAGCTCCTTTTCCATGACAAAGTTCTTACTGAAGGCACAAAAATGTTGGGGCCAAACCAAAGTCCCTCTCTTGTCCTTGCTTTGGGAAGAGGCAGTCTCCGGTTCAGCGAAGACTTCTGTGAGATCTGGGAATCCCTGAATGTTCCATGGCAGCCATCAGCCTGGAGAAGGGGGATTTGTTGGGGAAACATTGGCAAGACCTGGCCTGCTTGCTATTGCAGTTGGGCTTCAAGATCCAGAACAATCTTGGGACTCTTGTGTGTTGCACCAGAAAATGCTGCAAACTCCATTTCTCCTTGCTTCTTAAGCTGTCCAAGCACAGTTGCAAAAGGCAGCCTTTTGTATTGAAATACAAACCCATCCTCCGAGGTTCAGAAATGAAAGGATGCACAAGGTAAGGCAGAGGATTTAGAGAGCACCTGGAAAGCACCTGTCAGACCAGGTCTGGATGAGCAGGCAATGCCCCATCACAGTCACCTGTTCAAAGCGAGCCTAGAAGATCACCAGCAAAATGAATGAAGTCTGGTAGAGATCAGGAAGCAGACATGCAGGATATACACTTATCTGTGGTAGGCAGCCTTCCACCTCATTAGAAAAAAAAAAAGAGAGATAAAGAGATCCAATTCATAGCACAGGGCACATCCTCCAACGAGGCTTTTAATGTCTGAGCCGCATGGTCAAAGTGCTGGGGACAGACGCTCGGGGCGGCTTCCTGTTTTCAGCTAGAATGCAGTGACTGGCATCAGCATAGTCTTCTTTTGTGCAATAACTACTGTTTTTTTAAAAGGCCAGACAAAAAAAAGGAGTATTTTTAAGCTCAGCTGTTTACTTAGGGATGTTTCCAACTATAACAAGCCTCATGCCACATAACTATTCGTCCGAGAAAAAAAAAAAAGAAGAAAAAAAGGGGGGACAAAAATGCAGAAGCATTGTCTCAGAGTAACAAATTCTTGGAACACAGCGAGCTTCGCATTTTAACCCCTGAAAGGTCTGTCCAGAGGCATGCAGGCCTTTTCGGACACAGCGAGGGCCAAATCACAGGCTCACTTAAGTAGCAACTTCTGCAGAAGCATGATTTTACTACCGCATCAATCGGTATCTCTAGCACTGGTTTTTATGTTCACAGATGAGAAGAAACATATCCAGAGGTTTCTATCACAAAAGGAGAAATAATTCCACTGCAGATCACATGAACCCGGGACTGAGCGATCGCAGAACCTGCTCCATCTATTTCTACGGGAGTTTCACCTTTGGCTTCAGTGGGAAGAAAGTGAATAACATGGCCTGCTTCCAGGATATCTGCTAATCTCTTCTTTAATATTGAAGAAGTCAGAGACAGAGATATTTCCTGCTACAGTAAAATATTCGAGAGTTATTTTCCTTCCTGGATATTCTGATTTGAAAAGAGGAAAACCATTACACAGAGCTTGGGCAGACCTTTCCGAATAAAGCTGCATATCAATAAATTGTGACATTTTCCTTCAATGAAATAAAACAGACACCTTGGAAATGAAGGCAACGCGGGTGTTGCAATCTAGTGCGGAACATCCAGGGGCCTCGCAGGAGGCTTTTTTTCTGTACAATATGACAATCGTGTCTGAGCATCTCCTGAACCGAGCAGGCGGGCATAATGCATTTGCGGAGCGCGGCTCCCTGGTAATTCAGCTGCTTCGTGGAAATACATTCCTGGGCTTGTTCTTTGTCTGGCGTGACTCGGCTCATCGGTGTGATATAGCGGTCGGAGCACAATAATTATGCAATTGATCTGCGTGCTGCAGACAGATACAATTACAACTCTCTTGCAGAGCCCGTCATTGAAATTTGATATTTCACCTCCAAGAACACGAGCCTTTGTCACTTAAGCAAAAGGGTATTCTCCATAGCTGGCAGTGGTAGTAAGACCTTATCTGCTCTGCGGGTAGCCGAGAGGAGCCAATGTGGCCTTCCCCCAACCCTGGGCAACCAGGCATGTTATAAAAGCACTACAACACGTGTCCTCGTCCCACCTAATCTCGTTTCCCTCCCTGGGTGGTTGGATAAATCAGAAAAGCGGTGCTGAGAATATTTCAGTATTTCCTCAGACTTACACAGATTTATTAGCTAAATTTGGAGACTGTTCGACAGAAAGTCTTGAGGCTTCTGTCACACAAGGCAGCGACCACTACAACCACGAGAAGGCTGGCCAGCGTGGCCCTTCTTGACACCTGGCCCACTTGCTTGGGAGGCTGGGAAGGAGCCCAAGAGAAAAAAACCCAGTGGTGCCATTCACCAAGGAAAACAAACTGCTTGTTTGTGCCTGTGGTTGGATGTTATTGCAAAGGAAGGTCTTGTGCTCAGCATCATCCTCTAAGCACAGCAAGTTGCTGCTGAGTCACAGAGGATGCTCTAAGGAGGGAAGTATGACCAGCCGTGGAAGCCTCTCTGATCCCCAGAGAGTAATGCGTGAGGGATGCAACTAGCAAAGGAGTAATTCTTCTGTTGGGCTCTCATTGTAGCTGCGTCCTAAAAACCAAAGCTGGATTGAGCTGGGCTGGAGTCACTGGCATAGGGAAAAATGCAGGCAAATACCACTCCAGGCCACATTCTCCCCCTCAAAAAAGCATCTGTCATTTGTACTTTGCTGCCTGAGATGCCTGCTCTCTCTGCTCTGTGGCTCAGCTGGCCCTGCTAAGATTGCACTATTAATGATGACAGTTTGAAAATCACTTTAAGAGACCTTATGACGATGCTGTGATTACTAACTCACCAAATGAATGAGCGCTTAGACATTTTAGAACATGTAGCCACACTCCCATGAGCTGCAGGAAACAGTCAGCTTCAAAGTATTTGCCTTAAGCTGAAGGCTTCACACAAATATCATCTGAATAGCCCTGGTTAGTAAATTCATTGCTATTTGCTATGAAATTCTGCTATAGAACCTCAGCTTCTTTATCGACAGCAACACTCTTTCCCAAGCTCCTTGGTCAATGCTTTAGTCTTATTGATGCCCTGTGAGATGCCGAGTTTCTCTTGCAAGGTGGCTCGGTTTCTCCCATGCTGTTGTTCTACTGAAAGCCTTCGGCAGGGTCAGCCAAGGCCTATTTAACGTTCGTGAAAGAAGGCGAAATCACCATTAGCTGCTGCGTGGGGCCGCGGTTTCGGCAGTCAAAGCTGTGTTCCTGTGCAGGGGTATGAGGAAGGGAGGGGGAGAGGATGGGAGCGAGGCGTGCTTTCAAAGCATGCCCACAATGAATATGGATGGTCATCCATCAATTTATTTTAAGCACATTACTTCTCTGTCAGAAAGGGGAAAAAAGGAAAAAGGAAGAAAGGAAAGAAAAGACATATAAAATTAGGTTTGTGTCACTCATTTAACACTGCAATTTCCCTAGAGGATTATGCACCAAATAGAGATAGCAAGCTCATGAATATTAATCATTTCCCTGAATGCAATGCAGCCCGCCAAACAATAAGATTAGGGGAAAGTGCTATGCTTAATTTATGGATAATAGGAGAGGTAAAGGATAGAGCTCCTACAAAGGTAAGGCTCACAGCTGGAGGGAGAGGCCTCTGGGGAGGAGAAGGACAGATCCAGATTTGTAAGGTAGCAAAAAAACATTGAGGCCAAGAAGGAGCAAAAGAAAAGGTGTTTAAGGATCATTGTCAAATTAAAATCATACTTCTCCCTGAACAACCACTGGTGACTAATGCTTCAAACATGCCAGAAATTGATAGTAAATTCAAGAGCTAGATATATTTATTTTCTCTTTTCCTCTACTCTGTGCCTTTTCTTTGTATTTTACATCCCTGAGGCCCCGATCCAACAAACCACGGAGACGTGCGTCTAACCTGAAACATTCACGTTCCTCAGTGGGACTGCTCACAGTGGGAGTTAATGGAAGCGCTGCCCTGTTTTGCTGTAAAAAGGCTTTAGTGGAGGGTCCCTTATAAGCAAAGGAGATAAAGCGTAGCAATAATAACACCAATAAGATGCAACTGAAAACCCCATAAATTACCAGGCAAACTTAAGGTTAGATAGAAGTTCTGAAGCTACCTCCCAGCTGTGTTTCAATGTGTCTATCAGTCTTTACTCATCTCTTTTCATATTGCTTTCTCTCCCCCTCCCGTCTTTTTTATTGATCTCTGCATCTTTTTTATTATATCCTTCTCTTTCTTCAGCACTGGCGAGCTAAATCAATGCATAATGCACATCACACTCAACAAAAGGAATGCAAATGAAAGCAGCGCTCTTTTTCAACGTCCGCACATATATCTAGATGCATGCGTACAACGTTGGTGTGTGGGAGAGTGCATACCAAGGACAAGGTGCTCAGCTGCTTGTTAGACACCCATTTCTCAATGGTCCGGTGGGAATGGATCAAGTGCTAAAAAGCTCTGGGTTCCCACAACTGCAAATCATAACTCTTATGACTGGGGCCTGTTTTACACAGGACACGTTGGCTTGAACTTGGCTGAGATCTGCAGTACTCGCAAAAATCAGTTATCCTGGGAGTAATCAAGAGCGAGGTGAAAGAAAAGCAGCCAAGAGGTAGGAGCGGGGTGCATCAGTCACAGCGGACACGACTTTGATTCGCTTGCCTCCTACAAATCAAAAGGCAAAGTGAAACTTTCCCCATGGGACCAGACTCTGTGCAGAGGAGATAAAATATGCAAAATCTGCTCCGCAAAGGGGAAAAAAAGTAGAGATGACAAATTTCAGGACGGGGAAGGGTGAGTGTACCACAGAACTTAAAAAAGGAGCACTGCCAGATGCTTTCATTAATTAATTAATTAATCTCACTGTCGCTCTTCAGCATGTTGCAGGAAGAAAACGCTATTAATCTTATCTGTTTTCTGGTACTTGGCTTTGTGCTCAGGGAAGGCCAGGACAGCCTGACAGTAAGACCACACAGTTTTCTTCCCTGCCTCCCTCCTTCCTTCCCCCGCGCCCCTCCTCCCGTGGCAGAGCAGATTGATCCACCGTTATCTGATTAGAGAGGAAAGGAGGAGAGAAAACAAAACCGAGAAAAAAAAAGTCTAATTTTATTACAGGCACTAGCACAAAGTGTCTTGAGAGCCTTGCGCCATTTATTCAAAGGGAAGTTGGACCAATTAAAAAAACCCATAAACCTCATGATCCTAAAAGGCAAAGGGAGCAAGAGAGGCAGAGGGACACCTGCAAACAGGCTGCCTCCATCCTTGGAGATATCCAGAACGCAGCTGGACATGACCCTGAGCAACATGCTCCAACTTTGAAGCTAGATCTAACTTTGAAGTTGGCCCTCCTTGGATCAGAGACCTCCAGAGACTCCTTCCAACCTAAATTATTCTGTGATTCATGGCTCTAAATCTAAAGCTTGATGGTGTTTGTGGGCTCTGTTGTATTTCCCTTCTACCAAGTGAGGTGACTTGCGTGGTCTCTGCTTTGGAAGGAAGAAGCCCGCTTGGGCTTTGGTATCAAACCTCCTGCGATGGAACCCCACCGATGATACCCCTTCAGCCCTGCCTTTGCAAACAAAATGTTTAGTGATTATTTTCAGCCATGTGGGACCCAATCCTGCAGACAATTTGTGACAAGCGCTGTTGTGGTTAGATTTGCTGAAGTCTAAAGAATGCCTTGTGGTAGTTCAGAAACATGCCTGGAAGGAAGCGTTTGCAGGATCAAACCCCGAGGCCCCCAATTCAGCAAAGCCTCTGAACATCTGTTTGAGGCTCACTGAATTCTTTGGTGAAGGGGAGTGATTCCCGGGGCTCTAAAGAGCTACATAATACAACGAGAACATCACTGCAAAAATAACACTGTCTGAAATAATTACTTGTTGTCCTACAGGATTATAACATGTGTTAGCCTTGTAAACATGGAAAGAAATTACACTGATTTTTCTGTGCTCCTCAAACAGGGACCCAAGCATCCTGTATTTTCCAAGAAAACACCCCACCAGTCTCAAAGACGACTTTTGTTTGGCTAAAGGCAGAGGATCTGGTCTGATATGATTAGATTGTGGAGAATGCTAAATTTCTGCTTCTTTTAATTATTTATCATGTAATATGTACAGCCACTCGCTTCACCAACATCTTTATGTTTACTAGTGAGATTTTAATGCTTGATATGTTAAAACAGAATACAAATACAAATTCATTTGGCTGAAAGATTAGCCAGCAGTTTCCCTCTAGCTCTTGATGTCCTAATTCCTGGTGGTCCAGCACCCATAAAAGCCAATAGGACCTGTTTCACAGGTATTACCTTGTCTGAACCTTTCCTGGGGACTTGATGAAGACAGTGTTTGCCCCAAAACAACAGCAGCAGGTCTACCCTCGCAGACACTGCGTGCACACTGAGGCCATCACCACCACAACAGCTGCGCCACCACGACTGTACAGTCACGCAACAGAACATTTTTAAGGTCTGGGTCCATGCACCTTTCCACTGATTCGGTTGCTTTGATTCACCTAAGTGACTCCCCATATTCAATATTTCACAAACAATTTGATTTCATTCGCTTTTGTAATCCAGGACCTGTGCAAAACTGCAACCTTCCAAAGCCCATGAAAAACAAACAACTTTTTACCTCTGGAATTCCCCTTTCCTTTTCAACACACGCAAATCTGAAAAATCAGTTCCTCTGTAATGGTGTAGAAAAATGTGTGTGTATGTTTTAGTTGCTTCATTTTCTAATCATATTGCTGTCAGACAGGTTTTCTCCACACTCTTAACCAGCCCTGTTGCTGGTCCTGGAGATGAAAGTGCACACAGGCATAAAGCAGGCTCCTGCACCCACCTGGGAGGACATCACTGTGTGGTCCAAGGCTTGGGACACCCCATTCTTACTCCTGTCCTTACTTAGAGCGTGATGCAGCTGCTGCCCAGCCTACACAACCCAGTTTGCTTGAGAACCAGCGTACACAGGGGAGGACCTGGGTCGTGTCCTAACGTAACACTGGGATGTGGTCAAGGTACAGACCTGGACCAAGGAGCTCAGACCTGCTGCTACAGATACAGATGCAGATGCAACCATACAGCTCCAACCCAACCCCTTGCTGGAACCAGCCTCACACTATGCCTGACTTTTGGAGAACCCAAAACATTTACATAAGTGTTTATCTCACTTTCAAAATATTATGACTAATATCTTTCAGTGCTTCAGGCTCTAATGCAGCAAGTTACTTGAAACACAAACGTAACTTCAAGACCACCAATAGTCACAATTAGCCTCGACCATAAATACTCTCAGATTTCAATAGAGCAATTTACATATGTAAATATGTAAATAAGTACATCACCAAATCAGGCCTCAAGTCCCACAGCGTGGGATGATGAAGTAAAAATGTAGCCATTACGATGAGACAAGCAGTCCCCAGCTTACCACCCAAGGGAAACATGGTGCCTGTGAGGTCCTTTATATGTTGCTCCAGGCACAAGAGATAATCGTCCATTTGCCAAAAAGAGCAAATTTCAGTCTTGCCAACATTATATTATCTGCTGAGGACTGATGCCCTGAGCTGAAGGCATGGGATCACTAGATGGGACAGAGTATTTGCTTGGCCAGTCCGGATAAGAAATCTCATAAAATCTCTTGAGAAAAAGCTGACCCTTTATAAACATTAACTTTGGTTTCAGAAGCTCTGCATGCTTCATCCTTCCCCAGACCTCGCCGAGCCCTGTTTGGGAAACGCAATCCCACAACGCAGGGCTACCCCACAGAAGGTGCAGCGTAAATTGGTCTCCATTTCCCTTCTCTGCCCCCAGCATTCCTAGAGAGTTTAATATGTAAAGCTCACAACTGCAGCCCTGCTATCCCCGATAGCTCCAGCATCTTCCGGCCATTGTACTTACAGGTTTTGCTAATCAGAGCAAACCAGGCTTGCAAAAGAAATCTGATTAAGTAGTTTTCACCTCTGAAAAAGGGGATTAGCTAGACCTTTGATCCTCAGATATTGATTTGCAACTCAAAGGAGGTGTGACCTCAGCTGGACTTGCTTCTGGTCTCAGTCCCTTCCCCTTTCACTCCTCCTCCTGTTTACCAGAAAAAATCAGTTCATGTCTTCTCACGTAGCCAGATCTAAAGCCTATTGAAGCCAGTGGAAAACCACCCACTGACTTCAATGGGCTTTGGATCAGTCCCACAATGGCTGACTTAGCCTTAAGTCCTAGGCTGTTTCAAAGCCAGCAGAACCAATTTCCCATCAAAATGACCAGAAGCTGGGAAGATATGTTCGCCTTTCAAACCTACAAATTCCACCTTTTTTTTTCTCTTCCATGACAACTCTTCAGCTGGAAATGCTGAAAATACTGTTGATTTTTTCTTGCACTCTGTGTAGAGTTGTTGCCCACCGTGAGTGGAAGGGCTCTGAGCCAGACTCACCGATACAATTAAAGGATAACTCCTGCAGGCAGAATAGGGAGCAGCCATCACCGTTGATCTTATTCATATCATCGCATTCTTCCCCCAACTCTCTGTAGGCAGGGCACACACATGCAAAAAGAAATCAGATGGCAAATGGCATCATCCCAACAATTGCTGCAACCCCTCTGCAGAACCCCCAACCCCTGAAATCCAGTACAGCAGCTTTGTGTGCCGACACTTAAAATACCTCCCCCTTTCTTCTCCAGCCCTGACTTTCATCATTCCTGGTTCACAGGCTTGCCTGGCCACTTCTCTCCTGCACATGTGGATACCACTTGCTGTTCTCTGATGAGGATATGAGCAACTTCCTTCATAGATGGTGTGGCTGCAACTCAGCAGGTGGGGAAAAAGAGAACAGGAATCTCTGAAACTCTTTGTATTAAATCTGGAAGGGCCAGACTGTGACCCCAGCATGGGAATAACAAGGCATAAAGCCTGGTGCTGGGCTATTCCAGGTGACAGCACACAGAGAAGAGCAGTCGACAGGGAGCAGGAGGTGTCGAGGACGGGGTCCTGCCTTGGGCCAGCCCGCGCAGTTGCAGCAGCGTGCGGGGAGAAGAGTGCGAACCAGATGAGAAAGGGGCTGCCACAGCTGCAAGTGGGGCCACAACCAACCAAGCTGTGACAGTCTGGTTCCTGCTCGCTCCTGAGGCAGCTCAGCTATTGTTCGACGCTTGCTGCAAAGCCACAAGTGATGTTTGAGGAATGTGCAAACATAACAGTAGGAGAAAAGTTATGGAAAGCAAAATTAATATGTCTTTCTCCACCTCTCTCTCCAAGACTGCCCTGGATTCATATGTCATCTGATTGTTCTCTTTGATTTCCCTGCCTGTTGGGCCTCATCCTGCAAATACTTGCTGCCAGGTATATCATCTGACAGAGCTGTACTATGTGATTGCTGATCAGCATTATTTCAAGCAAATAATACTGGCTGGATTAAGCACTTGCTTGTTGTTACTTCCATAATTTAAATAATTAAATTACTTAATGCCAGGAAGCTTTGAAGCAGGTGGACTTAAGGGCCAACGTAGTGAAAGAATAAACTCTAACATAGTTGTGAACGATTGTTTTACATTTTCAGTGGTCTGGAGATTGGCAGCCAGTGAGAGGGAGGAGCTGATTGAGAATGCAATTCCCAGCACTCTCCCTCAGAGGCCAAATCTATTGCCTCCAAATGCATCCCAGCTCTGGTGGTCGGTCAAACAAGAGGTTGCACCAGGAGCCTGGCCCAGCACGTGGCAGGGGTTTTACCCTGTCCACCAGCTGCCAGACACATGGGACTTCATGTGCAAGGACAGCATCAAAAGCTGTGTGAAATTTTCCAGCACTTACTTCAGCTCCATATAGGAAATGTCATATACATGTATAAAGATATGGATACACGAACAAACAGCATAGACAGCATATAGCGTACTTTCATATCGATCCTGCTGTCTGGACTCCATTATCTGTATCTCTGTCTGTATCTACTGGTGCCAGGATAGCAGGGCCTAACTTCCAATTAAATGTCATCATCCTGGTAATCATCAAGCACATGAGTCATTATCTACAGATGAGAGCCGGCCTAAACTAAGGAGACATCAGAGGTCATCAATTCCTTTCTAGTCTCAGATTCTGGCTGAGTAGATGCGCCCAGATTTATCTGTTTGCTTGCTCTAAACTTACGTTTGGATAATCCCGTCTCCACAGTATCCACTTCCAGAGATATACACAAGCGCGGGGGAAGGCTCGCTCTCCTCCGTCCCAGAAACAATGACGACCTGGTATGTGTACGTGGTCCTATCGCTCAGTTCCCTGCAAGACAAAAGGAAATATTAAGTGATTGGTACAACAAAGGCAGCAGCAAAGGGCAGAGGAGGGGGTACTGAAATAGGGGTTGGCTGCCAAAAAAGCGCGTTTTAGTTCAATCAGGTCCTCAGAATATTCCTACCTTGTTTGGATGGGATTAATTTTTGGTTGGGTGTCTTTTTCTTGTGAGCACAATCAGCACTACCTATGTCCACGCTTGATTTATGCACAGCTCTGAAATAGGTGCCACTCTCGACTATTTGACAGCTGAACTATTTGCTGATTAAAATCATGCCGTTCAGTGTGGTGCTGCTTACACCTATACCCACTGTAGAGATGGCATTGCACCGACACCATGGCAGCATATCAATCCCCACCACGTGCAGTGGGAAACGGTAACAGCATTACCGACAGTCGATAGTGCCGCAAGCATCTGAGAAACCAGCCCTGTGCTTCACTGTGTTTAGCCTTGGACACTTCTGCTCCCATCTCTCCACATCAGGGACAGCGTTACCTGCAAGTTTGTGGCATAGTTCATTTAAGGAACTTAAAATACCCCGCAAACACTGATTACTTCCTGAACAGCCCTGAGCTCAATCCAACTGCAGCTGGGGCCAGTGGGAATTTGCCTATTGTTTTAAGACAGAATTGGACTGGGGATGTTTCGGTGATAGATAAATAAGTTAACCACTTTGCATACGGGTATTAAAACAGTAGAGTTAAAAAGACGGTCTCTTCCTCTCCAGGAGAGCGTGAAAAATAGGACCCACACCACAGCACTGGATCACAGTATTAGCAACGAAATATTCACAGAAAGAATTAGCAAACTGTTACATATTTATGCAAAGCCTTAATTACCTAAATCCTGTGCATCTGTAAATGAGGAATAATTTTTGTACATGCAATACAGAAATAATATAAGCCTAACATAAATGTTTAGCTCTTTTACAATGTCTTTTACATGATCAGAACTCAAAACGTTCCACAAAGAAACTCATTACCATTATCCTCATTGTGCCGATTTGTAAAGCCATGGAGTGGCGAAGGCAAAATGATTTGCTCAAAGTCATCAATCAGGCTAATTGCAGAGCCCATAACGCAACCCAGCTCCTTCCTAACCCATGCCAGTCCTCAACTTACTACGCTCATATTGCCCCAATTACTGACAGCAATATACACATCTTTTTGTCACAGGAACCTGGTCAAAAAGCATGTATTAATGAACTGTGTACTACAAAGAGATATATCTACTACACAGAGCAACAAAGCCATTGAAGTAGGTATCAATGCCTGTAGTTACTGAAATCTTCAAGTTCGTGAAATAAGCATCTCCTTACAACATTCATTAAATTAACAAGCATGACAAACTCCAATATCACACATTGTATTATACAACAAAGCTGTTTCTCACGGATACTATGCCTGCAAAATAACTGTCAGTGAAAGAATTGCATGCGAACAGCACGGGGATTTGAGTCTTTGTTACCGCACTTGAAATGGGGAGCGAAACTCAGTGGAACGAACACACAACACAACTGGCTTTCTCATTGCTTCTTCACCTGATTCCTGTCGGCAACAGTCTATAGCTCCTGTTAGCTAAATTTGAGGATTCAGCTAGCACAAACACTATCTTGATTCACCTACAGATTGGGGAGACATCTACCCAGATATTTGTATGAGTGTTTATTCAATCGAAGTGAAAAATTTCAAACTTCTGCCCTTGGGACCTGTTTAAAACAACCGTTTTGAAAAAAAATACAAAATTATAGGAAATAACTAAAGTGGCCAAACACACACTGATGTATAATACTGAGAGTTTCCTCTAGATTTTACTCCTGGACAAATCCACTGACTAAGATGGGAAGTTTCCGATATATGCTGACGAAATCAAAGCAGAGGCAAGCTTTGATTATTAAACAGCAGTTATTTCTCAAGATCTTTCTTCAAAACCATTCGTAAGATATTTAAGATTAACAAGTATACTTGCAGAAATGTGGATTTTGTCACTGGGGATCTGCTAACCACAAAAAAGGTTCAGTTCTTAGAAAAGCCTGTTAACAAATGAACACTTCAGGCAGCTATAACAGCTACAAAATAAATAAATCCATGCTGCTTTCTGATGCGCTGAGATCACACACGCGAGTGCAAAATAGCAGTTTTCAGATTCTGATTTTTTCTGTGATTTCCACCAATACCCGTAGGTGATGGGCAGGCATTTGGCTAACAGCAGAAAGTGTGCCTCTGCGAGCGTGTTTTAGTATGTGGGAGTGTTTGTGTATGCTTGTGTGTACATGTAAGCAAACGGAAAACAGGAAAAGTTCACATTTGTTTACGTACAGGGCGGGAAGTTGGCAGAACATAATGGAAGAAGACATGGTACTAAATTAAGCACGGGAGAGAATATGGTGTTTATGAATTATTAGGTGACTGGAGATGAATGCGTACATGGGTGAATAAGGCAGAAAACTGGAAATGAAAATTATTAGGTGGGAAGAACTCCGGCATATTTGACTGCATGGATTGTGAATGCAGAACTGCGTTTGGGGAGAGGACCCTGTGGACATGGGAGAAGAGTGACTGCTGGCTTTGTGGCACTGGGCTTTGGTCTAATCCTGTCACCTACTACATGCTGGTGAGGGGAGATTTCCAACTGCAGCCTGCTGCTCAAAAATGGAAAGGTCTGGGAGAAGTGATACATCCCGACAGGCAAATGATCCTTATAGTTTAGTGACAGGAGAAGAAAAAAAAAAAAAAGGCCATTTCTTCTCCAAAAAAGAAGGTGAGCAAAATACCCAACTCCTTACACATACATTTAGGTATTTGTACAGCCTGGCTTCTCTTACTTCTACACAGCTTGGGTACAAAATAGCCATTAACTAATTTATGCTCACCCATTGAGCTATGAACGTAATATCCTTGTCTGAGGTTAAAATACAGAGAAGGGGAAGACAAATGCCTAGAGACATACGGGCACTGGAAAGCAACATCAGGACTGGGAGCCAGCTCTCCAGTCCCACACTGCAGCCGCGGGGCCAATCCTCCCCGTCCTCATCCTGGCTCCCCTTGCAGACAGCCCCGCTGAGAGCAACCTGGAGCCTCACAACCTTCCCCACGCTGGGGATGGCAGAGAAGCCCCAGGCTGACACACCCAGGAACAGCACCAACAAAGCAGGCATGTCCAGAGGAGATCAGAAATGGGAGCACATGCGCTCCAGGGCTGCCCTCCAGCATCACACAATGAGAGCTGGAGATGTGCCTGGACTGGAGCACCAGAAAACCACCTTAGAAACTCAAACGCAAGGCGTCGCACTTTCAGTTCACCCTGGCCTGATGCAACTAGTGGCAAAAACCTGATTGAGCTGGATGTGGCATTTTACGTCTCAACAACTGGAACCTGAGATACTTATATCCTCCTGAACTGTTAAATATATCATATCGGCAGCAGCTGAGAGTTTTAGCATTCCTTCGCAGTACCCACATTTCGGAAAAATATAGCTGCTAAAGGGATGATATGTCCAATACTTCGGGCGGTAATCCAGTACCATAGTGAGGGAGGGAGGAAGGAATGCAGGAACGAAGGGGGAAAAAAAAAACCCAAAAAAAGAATTTATTGTCTCCTATATAGTTATGGGGCACCAAGGTCGATATTACAGACTGTATCTGGAGATGTCAGCAAAACAAGCTCTGCTCCAAGTGGTGATAAAAGTGTGATTTTTGACCATTTATTTTCTCTCCCGCCTTCCCTCGCAGCTGATGGCACACTAGCAGTGATATTGTGCTCTTTGCACTCTGCTGTCAGGCAGGTCCAACACACGCCGGCTTCGTACAATGCTACTTAAGGAAGTGAGACAGAAGAACATCTTTAACATTAAGGATGTGAACAAACACTCTTTTAAATTTATATCTATGGTCTTTTAATGACCTTTTCGAGAACTGAGTAAGCCGCATTGATCGCTGCAGCTTCCGCCCGTGGGGAGGCAGTCTTATTAAAAAGCAATGACTCAAGCCCTCTGCTTAGAGGGGGAATTAGGACGTGCCGTGTGAAATACCACGAGGGCAACTTTCCTGTCTGCTGTGGCGAGTGACGGATCCAGGGTCAGAAACATAAAACCCTCTAATTCTTTTCCTGTTTTTACTGGGGAGGCTGGGCAGTTGAGTTAAGCTTGCTGTGTCCCCCAGGCAAGGGACCTCTGCTTTCAGTTTGGGTGTTCCTGTAAAACTTACGGGAAAAATTATACCTCTGGGAAGTAGTTTTCTACCCAGATCAAGGTGGGTTTAAAGAATCATTGAATTTACAGCAGCAACATGCAAGCCCTCAAGTGCCAGCAGATCTGCAAGGGCTGACACTGCCCCAACCACATCTGCTCCGTGCCCACTGTAGGGCTTCAGCATCTGAGGACACAGCACACACTCGAAACGCAGTGAAAAAGCACCAAGGGAAAGCAAACGTCCCACGCCTCTCTCCCTGCTACAATGGCATATATGTTTTTTCCTACTACAAATAACAGCAGGGAGGGTTTTTATACAGCAAAGTCTTGTTTCCAACAAAATTGAAAGTATCCTTAAGGCTGATCCCAGCTTCTGCCCTATGAAAACATAAATGGCCAGGAAGCAATGAAAGCAGACAGCGTTCCTGTTATTTAAGGACAAGATGACAAGGTCTGAGGCATCCCCAATTAAATTATGGCTGTCAGAGGCAGTGCCATGTGAAACAGGCAAATTCTGCACCTCAAGTGTCCTCATGAAGGACCCAATTTTCTTTGACCTTAAATAGCCACCAAACCCTTGAGCCAAAAGACAACGTTTCCTGGACAGCTCTCCGCAGCCCAGAATGAGTCTGCCAGCAACGTCCCTGTTTCCCTCTAACACCGTCGCCTTTGCTCTTCTTCCCTAGCAAGGAAGCCTGCCGAGCAAAACAGGAAATCTGCTGGCAGCAAATAGCAGCGACCCGCATCTTCACTTGCCGCAACGCTTTGGATCAGCTGCTCAAGGTGGACCGAATACACCCACACACGGAAGAGCGGAAGGTCTACGCCATCTCCTGTCCCACCCTCCGCAGCCTGGAGCTGTCCAGTTGGTTCCTCACAGGCTGCTCACAGCCACTGAAAATCCCAACGTCATTTACAGAGGTCCTGAAATACCCCAAATATCCACTAACTCAGTGAAGCAGCACTGCACCGCTCACACATGTTTAGAGCCTCCCAGTCCTGGGCACTGAACCGGGGCTCAATGTTTCTAGATCGCAGGAGCTAACACTGCCCTCTTCATTGATGCTTAGAGAGCGGTGTTTAAACTGCGCTGGGTTTTACCTCTTGGCAATGCCACTGGGGTGTTTGCAGGCTCCCCCATCCTCAGGTGCTCCAAAAGCAATTGATAAAGAGTAACCCAGGGGATGAGTTCGCTTTAGGACAACCCAAACAGATGTGCTCTCCAACTCCCGTCCTTTTTCCTGCATTGCCATTGACTGTACAAATATGACCGTCTTCTTCTTTTATCTCCTCTCCCGCACACGCTCCCCCTCACCTTGCCTTTCCTTCTTTTAATAAAAATGGCATGAGAAGCATGGCAGAAGATAATGAAGAGAATTCCTGGCCGGCTCGGTAGTCGGGAGAGAGGAGGGGCGGGATGCTGTAAACAAAAGAAGGACGTCAAAAATCCCGAGCTTTTGCGACGGGCTGTTTTTCCAGCTGCGGTCCGATCTCGCTGTTTGGATAAGCCCAGCGACATGGCAGGTGCAAAGGCCTCAAAACAAGTCTCCTGCCTCTCTCTCAGACACCGAGCTGACTCAGAAGACATAAATGCCAAGGAAGCGGCCTCGGGAGGCTTTTCTCTGTACGTATGATAAGATAGGTCCCAACAGGGGCGGTGGGTTTGCTCTGTGCCCTCCAGCTTGTTTTATGATTTATTTGCTTACAAGCAAATCGTAACATGGTAGTTGAAGTATTAAATGAACGCTCATAGGTTGGATGGGAGAGTGGGGACTGGATGATGGATTTCTGCTTCCAACTTAAACCTGAACTGGGTATTCCCGAGGAAGAACAACAGAGCAGCCAATGACCTGAACAGATAATCTCAGCTGAATGCTTGGTGGGGTACGTTTTGTACCATCAGGTGTCTCTACTCTCTAAAGCCCAGAGTCTTACCACTCAAAGCAGTGGCATGAAGACAATGCCCAAACTCAACTTTTGCTCCTGACTGTATGAGGAAGGTATCTCTAGTAACACCTAAAAAAACCACCTTACCCACTTATGCAATACCATGAGACCCCACGTATTTGAGATTGAAGTCAAAGGTTGAGGGATCCAATCTATTAGGAAAAGGAAAATATCCTTTGCTCCGTGAAATACTTCTACGAACCACAGTCACCACCACCTCTCATAATCATCACAAAATCAAAACAGGCAATTAGTGTGCAGCTCTGCTCTCGCTTAGGCTGGTGTAAATCGCAAGTAACTTTAGAGACCTCAGCAAAATACTCCAGGTTTAAACCATTGCAACTCAGCTGCTCGTCTGTTCCTCCGAGTTGCAAATGCATGCATTTGCTGCTCAGACCAGCTCCCTGCCTGCGTGAGATGCCCTGGCGCAGAACTACACGCCTGGCTGTACCACCTCTGCTCTGAAACCCGGGTCCTGTTTAGGACCTTAAACACATTTGGTTTTGAACATTTGTTTTTTACGCAGACCGCTCTCTTCCATCCCTCGTGCAAGAACCGTAAGTTTTTAAAGTAGCAAACATATAGCTATATATGCAACTGATTAACTCCAGCAGATTTTGATATAATCGTCCAAGTATTTGCCCTGGTACCAATTTAAAACACAGTAGCACATTTAATAAAAAACAAAGTTTGCAGCCAAGGCCTTAAAGATATTTCTTGGTTTTTCTCAAAACAAAAAAAAATGTCAACAGATAACTTTCTACTTTCACGTTCAAACAGCAGCAACAACAAAAACTATGAATTTTTAAAGTGGATGATATAAATGGAGGATCTAAATGAGATTGGGTTACAAATCCTGGGATAAAGTAAATCCTAGAGACCCAGGGCCTCACATGGGTGTTTGCACTAGACAGGCAATTTCATGGCAGCACACAGGTTAAGTGTCGGAGCACCTGGTTGCTATTAGAAGCAGGGAAGGAGGGGGAAAATCTGTTGTGTTTGCTTCTTCACCGCTGCGATCAGCCCCTAAGCTGAGATGGGAGTGTTTCTCAACATGAAGCTCAGACGCGGCCTCCGCAGGAGGGAAGGCTGTTGTGTTTTGACTGGGGAAGGAAAGATCTGGGACGTGAAATGCAGAAAGCCCTATTTCCAACCAGTGGAAGCCAGCACTTCTCTATTGATTTCAAGGGAATGGTGCCAGTATCCACCACCTGAGGACAGTGCTCTGGTGTACCGGCACGGCAGAAAGAAAACAGTAACATGACTGGCAGGCAGGTTAGGACAGGTTAATTGCTTTAAAGGCCATCATCGTCACTGGCGAACCTTTGCCTGTTGCATCGTGCCTCTCGATGAGCACAGCCTGATTACTCACACTGGTAACGACATCCCGGTTGTGCGCAGCTTCTCTGTGCAGGACCGCCAGCAGCAGCATCCGCACGGGCTCCAGCACTGGTTCAGACCACACTGCAGGAGAAGTGCCTGATGTACACCCTGCCCAGGGTCTGGGACCCCAACAACCACCCCTCGACTTTTGGATGTCGATTATTCATCACCGGGGCTGGGAGCACTTTGGCTGCTACCCTCAGCTCTGTGCCAGTTCATCAGGTTCGGCTCTCCCTGCGGACAGAAGGCTCTTCCCAATTTAGGGTCATCAACTTGGCAGAATAATGTTCTTCTGCTCCTCTGAATCCAGACCCGACGTCTAGGATTTCCTTTCAACAGGCCTGAGCCAAGACCCGATTTTCAGAACTTAATACCCTCCCGTTTCCATGTAATCCCACCAAAATGGTAAACAGAGCCATGGGAGCAGACGCTCGCAGCGCCTGATCCAAAGGCTCCTGAAGCCAGTGGAAGTTATTATGTGCATTTTCAATAGGGCTTAGATTGGGCCCAAAGCGAACACAGATGTTTGCAGTTTTCTCTGGCTTCACCTCTACCATCCCTCCTCGATGAAACTCCGCTTTGGAGGGTAAGGGCACGGGGGCTATGGCACTCCTGAGGCGCTGCTCCTCGGGAGCGGGGAGGGAGCCTACATGCACATGTGCATATGCATGAGAGACGTATGTGCTGTCACGCACGCCGCATAGCGGAGCACACAGAGATGGGCCAGGAGATGAGGTGACTATTCCAAAGGAACATTTTGTCATTTCCCTCCTTAGGGGCTCTGTGTTTTGCCTTAAGCCACTTCAGATTATGAGAAATCCTACTAGCTGGTCTCCAGTGGGATCTTTAATGGTTTAATAACTGAACATTACTGAACATATTTCCACTAGCCTCTTTCTAAAATCCCATCATGAGCTAATTTCCTCTATTGTCATTACATCTGCAACTGGTCTTACATTTCAAAAAAAATCTGTACCACTGTGAATAAATGATCTCTTTTACTGCGCTGAGCTCTCAGGGCCAGTATTTTTGGTAGTGGCTGATAATTTGGGGTGCCCAATTCCAGGCACCCTCACTGGGGTACAACTTGCAGAGGAGAATGAGCTTTATTTCCACCTTGCCCTTCCTATCACAAAAAGCTCCAGGAAAATGCTGGAATTGAGGCATCAGCACAGAGATACCAAATGTCACTAGACATTCAAGAAGATTCTGGCCAGAAAGACTAAGATCAAGTTTGGGTGAAGCAACCACACGATGGGTGCCCTGGGCCCGCAGCGTGCTCAGTGCATTGCACGCCATGCAATGATACACTTAAAAGGCGTCTGTCTTCTCTGTCGCTGTATCCAACAGGGTATTAAGGACAGCACAGGTATTTTAGTCTTACTGCAGCGTTGTTTTCAAATCCTTGCCTGTTTGAGTGTAGCTCCAAATTTAACAGAGACTTGGAATTCATTTCCTAGGAAAATATATTAAAATAAAATGCCCAGGAAATGATCAGGCCAATAGTTCAGTAAAAGTAGCTGAAAAAAGCTGTACTGGCTGACACTGCTGATAAAAAGGTAGGTAACACATTTCTGCTTCTTCTGCGGTATTTGAGGCTCACTCCAAGTTTTACAAGAGAGTTATTTTTAAATTGTTGCATAACACATGTCTGTCCAATATTTCTTTCCTCAATCAAGCAAAGAAAATGCATTTGTTATTCCTGGGAGATTTCTGGTGCTTCTTATCTTATTTAGAGCCCAAAATAAAGATGCACACAAGAAGGCAAACATCAGAGAGAAATTATTATCCATGAGCTAATGCACAGTCTAATTTACCACATATCTGAGACTGTTTCACCTGCAATAAATTATTTTGCCCAGCAGGAAAAGTCCTGTTTGACCTTCATTTTTTTTTTCCCTGCAGCTGAAAACTCTGCTACTACTTCTAGGTCGCGAGTTCAAATTCCACCCTGGCTGCGAGTGATTAAATATATCAATTTCTAATAGTATCTATTTGGTTAATAATAGGACAGCCGTTAATGTTCACTTTTTCAGGGACAGTTGCATATGGCTAAGTTGTAGTCTATCGTCTGATCTCTCTACGGTCTCTGTGTATCGCCCAAGAGGTACATTGGAGACATGAATCCAACATAGCAGCAGTCCTTGGGGAGTCCCTGTCTCGAGCAGAGCTGGCAGAGCTGATCCCAAAGCAAAGTGTCATTCCCCAAATGGGGCAGTCCCTCCTTCCTGGCTCTTCCCATGCTCTCAAGTCATTTCTTTGAGAGAGGCAGCTGGGGGGTCATTCAGAGCAATCCCACCCTTCAAAGATAGACCCAGGGTGAAAAATTCCTGTGGGCTGCCCTGTCTCAGGATCACAAACCCATAAAGATATAAGCCTGCCCTTACTACCTTATTCTTGCATCATGTGCGGCTGAGCCAGAACAGGAGCTACGGATTTTGTCAAGTGTCAGCTATAGTTACAGCATTACATAAGAAACCTCAACAGCAAAGAATCACAAATCTATCACTACAGCTGGCACCAAATGGCATCTTTGCACAGGCTTAGCAGAAAAGCTGCCAACCGAATGGGCACAGACCGTCAAATTGTTCTTTCTCTTCTCCAGGGCAGGGTTAAGGCAATTTGGCAGAGGGTGGTAAGGGAAAAAATTGCTCTATCTGTTCTGTGTGTGGGGTCAGGAAACAGGTTTTATTCTTTGACAAAGATAACCTGGCACCTTTAATGAAGAAAGCAAGAAAGAAGGAAAACCATCAGAATGTGGCTTCCAGCTGTCAAGTCACATCAGCCAAGTGGAGATGTATAATCCCTGAGAGCAGCGGCACTGCTAGCCTCTAACACTGAATTGCGAGCTCCTTCAAAGAAGGCACCTGGCTATTTCTTCTGTAAAATGCCCAGCACGCTACTGGCAGCTATAAATAATAACAACCACTACCTTGGTATTTAGCAGCACAATGTATGTGAAGGAAAGACGCAGGAACAGAAGATGGAAAAGAAGCAGTTTTCCCCTTCCTGGCTTACCGAGCCCTCGGTGTAGAGCAGGGGTACATGCTCCTATCTGGCACAGGGAGCAGAGTCAGTCATCCCTGCTGCCTCCCTGCCCAGTCCCAGATCCCCGCTGCCATGCAGGCCAGAGGTGAGGCCACACTGTTTGGGAAAGGAAAGAATTTCCCCAGGGAGATGTTAGTGGTGAAGATGCTGCTGGGTGGAGGACTCTCCTTCCTACCAGCACTTCACCTCTGTTAGGGTCAGATGAGCCTATGACCAGTTTCCTGCTGTTGGAAGGGAAGGTGTTTGTCCCATATATTTCTGTTCTTTCATCATGGGAAATTTCCAGGTTCATTAAGCAGAAACAGGGCAATCAATACTGGCTGTGCGAGGAAGGAGCTGACAATGCAGCCAAGGCCAGAGAGGGCCTCAGAGAGGCATGAAGACGGACAATGCTTGCGAGCGGATCGCCAGCACCTCCGCTGAGCTCCGGGACTGCTACGCTGTCCTACACCAGCTGAACATTAAACTTCCCAACTTTGCCAAAACTGACTACAGGCAGCTCTGATACACTCAAAGCTCTTCACTGACACGACGCGGAGGCTTTCGGACAGTGACAGCACGGCTGCTAATCCAGCTGGGAAACTAGGGTCAGAGGAACAACTGAAACATTTACTCCTTAATGCAAGGACTCTGGATGAAGAACTAGGCAAGAACCAGCAGTGCTAGTACTGTACTTGAAACTGGAAATTATAAAGGTAAGAGAAACCTGGTGGGACAGAAGGGCGTTTGCTTCTTGGGAAAGCTCAAAAGAGCTTTGTCCATGCAGCACTGCAAACTAATGGTAGGGAAGCTCTTAGGAATGAGCAAGAAAGCATGAATAAGAGTAAATCTGTTCCTGTTGAAGCTTGGTAAAAGTGTTTTCACTGGAGATGAGCTGTAAACTTTCAATGGCAGGTCTCTGGTACTGCTAGGCGTGAGAGCAGGCATCAAATACTTAGGGACTCAACAAGAGATGACGCTATTTTGCACTTATTTCCCGTAGCTGTAATAGGTTGGATTGAAAGAGAAATTTGAATGAAAATGGAAATTTGTCTTTCAGTTACCACTTTGAGGTTAACTAACAAACATTTCCTGCAAATAAAGATCCGAACCCCAAAAGTCCAAGTATCCGCAGACAACACAGAATTGGTAAATAGGCTCAGTCAATGCAGAGAAGGATTGAGTTATAATGTAGAAATGACTAATTTACAGGACTGGATGTCTCGAAATGGTGCATATGTTGGTATAAGACAATATTACACATGTAGGATCAAGAAATTCAGAATAAGCTGGAAGCTCTTCATTGCAAGTGAGAGGGGAAGAAGCAGTTGGTTGTATTTATTCAACTGCAAGACAACTATGAACCATCAGTGGGATGTATCCACAAAAAAGCATAGGAGGTCCTTGCACACATCAAGGCAAGGCATTTCCAGGGGAGCTGGGTAAGTATTCATGCACAAGGACATCTGGAATACCATATACAGTTCTAAAGCCTGTTGGGAATCCAGATGTGTAGTATGCCGGTATCGCAGACAACCTAGCAGCTCTCGCAGATAAATCTGGGCATCTAAAGTGCTTTCTTAACATTTCAGTCCTATCTTAGATATTCCCCAGTATTTCCTGGCATATCGAGAGAGGTTTGGCATGGTAACTGTGGAGGAGGGGTGAGCAGAAGATGGTGATAATATGGGCTTTAGCTTTTGGTGTCGGGAGAACATCCACCCAGCGATCTGTATCTTGTTTGGGTGGAAATATGGTGTTAATTATCTTCATGACAGATGGATCTGGCAATTCATTTCAGCTGCTTTAGATCATACATTCCTCTGGCTGGTAGACCTTCAGAAAATAGAGAAATAGATCTTCAAGATGAAGGAAGGAATGCCATAATAACGACAGATGTTGCCATGAAATTTCAGTGTTGCATTCAGCAGGGACTTAGGTTTACATATCATCGTGATATTCATATTTTTCCAGCCCTCTGTTCAGCTGGGCCTGGGTCATGTAAATGCAGTCTTCCTATTGAGTTCAGGGGCTAAAAGGCATACCAATACTTGGCTGTAATGAATTATTGCTCATTATGAATAGCCACTGCTGATTCTCCAGCCTCTCCACTTGTTCATATTTGTAGGAACCTTCAGACTAAGAACTGTTTTCCATCTCCTTCAACTACTCATCATCTGGGGTTTCTGACAAGTCACTTATCATGTGCCCTTCTGATTGGGTACCAGTAACAAATGGCAAATGCATCAATAATGCAAATTTTGAAACAAACAATTGTTCTGGATAAAGTACAATGCTAAAGTACATGAAACGCTAAGGACCCATGAACAATGCCACAGCAGCCCTCCGACTACCTGCCATCTTGGGGATGGTAACTTCTCAGTCATTCTGCAGTCACTCCAAGAAGCCTGAGTGAGATCTGCACTCCACCGTCTTAGGTGCGGAGTTAAAACACAGTAAATGTCATGGAGTTTACAAGCTTAGCACTGAATGGAACTCCTGATTCCAACAAAATATTTCAAAATATTGTACTTACTTAAACAACAACTATACACAGATGACGACCAGTCCCTTCCAACCATTACTGAGCAACAGAAAAGGTTTAGACATAGAACATAGGTGTAAAATAACCAAAACTGAGAAGAAAAACATACTCCCTACATGAGAAAATGCAAGTTTCTCCCTCAGTCTCTCTTTTTTCTTTCTTTTTCAAGTATGAATGCAGTACCTCTAGGTGCCACTTAGGTACTAAAGCTCTAGTCAGTGCAGGAATGGCTCAGATGAATATATCACAGGACTTGCTTCTAAGTGATACTCAACTCTGCAAAACCAGAACTCATACCAGGGCTTCGTGCTGGGATTCTTTCTAAGGTTATTTCAGTCAATGCCTTTGTCTTGAAAAAAGCCTACAGGTTAACACCACAAAGATGACCCAACCCCTCACCATCCACCACATTTTGAGGTTTCCTACAAAGTCTGTTGCAGAAAAGTTGGGAAAATTTCCAATTCTTAGAAACTTTTCCAGTTATTCTGACAACTTTCCAAAACTAACCTTGGTGTCTCTCAGCTTGGCCTGCCAGAGGGGAGAGCGTAGATCTCGCCAGCCCACCCGGCTGCTCACCGCTCGCAAGAATGCAATGGGGAACACGGGCTGCTCACCCCAGACTGTCCCGGTGGGCCTGACACCTAACTGTACCTGTGACATCCTCAGGAGAGCATCTCGTTGTGGGCATTCTCTTCTCACTGAGCTCTTAAAAAATCAGTGGTTGCTACAAACAAATGCAAGAGCAACGATTACTTTCCAACTGCAACGATGTGAGCGTAAAAGCGCTACAGTAAGGGCAAAGTGAGGGCAAAGCAATTACCACGTTTGCCATTGCGACTATCTTGCACGTTATTTTTAGAGAACAGCCAGAGTGAAACCCTCTACGTATGAGCACAGCCCAGACTTTGGATTAAATTGTGAGCTGAGACTTTGAGACTTGCAGATGAGGCTCCTTCCTTATCACTTGCTGCGGTGTGAAGACTCAGCAGTTCTGTGCTGCACCTGGCCTGACCTCTTTTTTTTTCCCCCACTGATTTATTTAGCTTTCTGCCCTCTTCCTAGGCTCTGACTCTCATTTTGTATCACAGATACCAGCAATTCTGGCTGATCATACTCAGTGGAATTGAGTGTATCTTGCCTGGTTTCTGTAAGGTCCAAGGATAAGGTCCTGTCCCTTAGAAATAATTGTTAGCCTCAGCTTGAGCCAAGAGCTGAGATTAAAATTCAGCTTGAGCACAGAAGGTCTGGCATTATTTTGCATTTCTTAATAAAAGGTTTCCACTGTTCTAGTTATTTACTCTCCTCTGTGGAGCGCCCAGTGCTGACTAGGCAAGGGCTATCCATTAAAGGCTGTCTCCTCTCAGCTTAAAGAGAAGTTCCCTCTCTTTGATGGGAAGAAGGTAGGAGAAATTAATTTTTCTTTCAGCATCGCCACACCTGGAGAAAGGATCTTGCTCACAGATAACAGTGCAAGCAAATATTTCCTTTGGGAGAAAAAGAGAAAGTAAAGATCAAGGTCAGAGGAGGCAAGAGTAAAGATATGTGACTGCCTTCAAAATAACCTTCCATAGAACATGTGGGGGTGTCATTTTATTTAATACGGAAAACATGCAAAAGCATAAAGGAGAGGTAACTGGCTTGGGGCTTACAGAGAGATAAAGGGGCTGCGAAGTCTGGTTGCACAGATATGCTGAATTCCAGCTGTACAGAATGAGACAAACAGGCAGATGCAAACAGGTCAAGAGAGATTGCATTTACCTCTACATATATACAGATATACACACACGCATAGGAGCATAGCCCAACGCCTCTGTCCCTGACTTCTCTGAAGCATCTTCCCTCCTTCCTGCTTAGGGAGTATAAGGACTGTGGCTACTCTTTGCACAAGGTGCTAATGGAAAATTCATCTTGCCTTTGCCTCTACCACATAACCACAACCCAATGCAGAGTTTCAGCGAGTTTTCTGTGTCTCAAGGTATGGCCCAGCAGCAGCCTACGAACCTGCACGACGCCCCATCACCAGATGATGTGTGGATGTGCTGTGCCCATAGGCATATTAGGATAAAAAAATCACCCCACTTTTCAAGATTTCAAACACATGCTGAAGTCTTCAGTCAAAACCAACTACAAGTGCTTAAGAATCTGCATCTTTGACTCCTCACCCAGTAACTAAAAACTTCATTTTGATTTTCCAAGCATCTCATCGAAGCTCACTGGCAGGATTTTCCCTGTACTCCTTGGAAAGACACAGACAACCTGAGGCCAGCTAGACTAGAGGCTTTGGTTAGGTTGGCTGTGCCAGCCTCCAGGAGCATCCGCTTCTGTCTACTGATCACAGATAGAGCCCAGAAAGACTAACGTAAAATTTATGTCTGATTTTTAGCTGGCTATATAACTAGGTGAGACATACAGACAGGTACAATAATGTTACCCCATGTGATTTATTCAATGATGCACAGAAAAATTGTCATTAATCCCTGGCTACTGATTTAATTATCAAAGCACCCTTTCACTACAGCTGGCTATAAGCTAGAAGTCACCCACAAAATCATCATAAAAGACAAGGGAATAGAGCTCAGAATACAAGTTATGTTTTGGGCTTTTTTTTTTTTTTTTTTTTTTTCACATTTTGTTATGAACGCAAAACTGGACCTGATTCTGTGGGAACTTGTGCTAAGGTATGCAAATATTTCAAACCAAACCAGTCCCATTTTCCAATGAGAGTGGGCCAGGTTTCAGGCAAAGATGCTTTCACAGCAAAACCATGGGAAAATTCACCATTTTCCATGTTTCCAATATGCCAATATTAATCTCATGTTAAGTGCCAGCAATTGTTGGAACAAGGCTACAACCCAAGAAAGCACTTAAGCACATGCTTAACTTTCTGCACATGAGCAACCTCAGTGATGTCCTGGGTCTTGTTTTTATATTCACTATTGTTAGTTACCTTGAATTTTTAAATCCGTAGGGACAATTTTCATCTTCTGAGCTGTATAATTGGGCCATGAAAGGGATGGGAGCTCATGATTACTGAATTGTTAATTAATCATTTTTATTATATTTAAATATGCTTTAGAAGACCATAATGATGTATGCTTCCTTGATATTAGCTGTACTAATTAGATCATCTTTTCTAAATTAGAGTGCAGTTTTCTTAGCAGGTTTCCTTTTATCTGGTGTTCATTTTTCAAAGAGCTTCATGTTGCTCCCACAGATGAGTGAATCATTTCCAGGGAATCATGTCATGAAAAAGATGTTTTTCTTGCTGCTGTAGAATGTCTACAGGTAGATCATGGACCTCCTTGAAATCGTTAAATATTTTGAAGTTGGACTTTCCTCAACAATCACACGTTCCTTGACTAGATGAGCATAACTGCATCTAGGATGAAACTCAGTCCCTACAACAAACTAGCACATTACTATGTTAGAACAATCCCACTCCCAACAGAATTTTAGTGAGACATGAAAGCAGAAAATGAAAGCAGCTGATACACATTTATATGCCTGAACATGCAAGTATATTTTTTTGCATTCTTTCTTTAGCAGTTAATTGGTGCTCCAGCACTGCAAGCCATTCTGTCTCCTCCATCAAAATATTACTTTCAAAAGATTTCTAAGGAAATGATGACCATGTTACTCCAGAGGTCCTCATTTGGGTTATCTTAAACATTTAACTTATCACAGCTCAGGTAGTTTGCAATATCCTTTCTGGTTAAGCAAAGCCTGAGTTTCACATCTCTGCACAACTAGCCCGGAAATTTCTCAAAAACTATCCATGAAATCTCAGGCTATTCCACCTGAGTGTGATGCTCCTGGTTCCAGAGAGAAACTATGAGACTATTGTCTCTTGGTGATACTTGGTACGTCTATCTAGTTCAAAATCCTAACAATCAATTGTGATGCTGGACGTTAACAGGATGAGAAGAACAGGTTATTGTTTTTCTCTGAACAAGTCTATTCAGCTCTCTGGCAAGCAGTACTTACGTGTCGACAAATCTCCTGCTGAGGTTTGAGATGACAACTGGAGATCCAGACTGGAAAGGAGGGTCCCGAACCACTTTGTACTGGATGGGTTTGCAGTCTGCGCACAGCGCGCTGTGGGGGACAGAGCTCAGCATGGCAGCATCAATTTCCAGGTGCTCATCCAGAGTGTAGATCTGGATCCCGTACACCTCCTCGCCCACTTGTCCCGCATCCAGCTTTATGGTCAATGGGATGTCGCAGAAGACATTCTGCGGCCCAAGAGAAATGTTCTTCCCGCTGATGGTGAGCAACTTGATGTCATTCACTGCTCCGCTGGAGTCCCAGTCCGGGGAAACAAATGTCACCCAGACTGTGAGGGACTCTGGAGTCAGGGGATAACGAAACTCCAGCTGCAGGTAGCAGCCCTGAGGCTCGGGACAGGCTGGGGGCACTGTGTGTTGGTTGACTGCCGAGTTGGGACTCCATGTTCTGACACTGGATTTACAAGGCTGCTCAACATCAGGGTGCCCTGGAAAGAAAGAAGGAAGCAAAGTCGGCACAAGAAGTTAGAGAACATGGATTATCATTGGCATCGGTCTTGAAAGACAAACTGGTGGCAGGAGAGCATATCTGTCCGGGAAACTAATTATTTACTTGAGCAGAAGAGGCATGGCCAGCATGGAGAGGAGGAATATAACGCCAATGTCTCCTGGCCGGGTGAGAGACGCAAACCCAGTTTAAGTGCCCAGCTGGACTGGACGCCACACAACACACACTGTGCCAGTGCATCTGGTCCTGTATTTCCTATTTCCAGTGTCTTCCCCTGTGCCAAACGACGATATTTTCTATCCCTTCCACCTGGTACTTCACCTGATAAACAGAGTCACTTTGCCTTCAGTTCGCTTCCCCGCTCCCACTTATTCCCTTGCTTCTCACTCTAAAATACAACCTTTTTCTCTTTAACAAAGACAAAAAAAGAGCTTTTTTTGATTCCAAGAAGCTGTTGCACTGTGCTGCTGAGGGGCAACTCCCATGCCATTTACAGGCTAATCTAGCACGTTGTGTAAGGCCCCTTTTTTGGAGGCACATGGAGCACAGGTCTGAGCTGTCTCTTTACACTCGTTGTGATGAAACAACAGGCACTTGTACTTTTACATTTCTCACCGTTGGCTGTATTCAACTACATGGGAGGTATTACTAAAAACTAATGAAAGCCACAATGCTTGCTGGGTTCCCAAATACTATGGTAACATTACAATTTGGCACGGAGTCATGGACTGCAAGATCCAGAGAGGTCAGATGGGTGGAACAGTTGGTAACAGAATCCAGTGAGAGCTATAAATTCCCTCTTCCTTCCCAAACAATCACACGAAAAAAGAGCAAGCAGGACAGGGAGAAGGCAAAGTACAGAAAAGAAGAAAGGAAAAAGTAAAGATAAAGAAAGGTAATGAGAGGAGAGAAATGGAGAAGGCAGAGGGAAAAAAAGAGAGCACAGCTGTTTGCAACTGAGGAAGAAAGCAAGATAAAGCACTGGGCAAACATGAACAAACAGGACATCACTACTAATTTAAAGAGAAAAGGGCAATGTGTGAAGGTTATTCTTATTGTCTGTGATCCAGTGAAGCATTAGAAATGTACCTCTTGTCAAGGATAAACAGCACAGGGAATTCTCCTGTTCATACCAAATGAACCCAGATGCAGAATAGATTTCCTGGTATCTCAGACAGTCCTCCCCACGATCCAACGCAATTGTCCTGCAGATGCACAGCTTTTAACGCGTCTCCCTCACCCACACATACCCCACTGCCCTCCACTCCTCCTCGCATGCCACAGGGTAGCGAGAATGCCACTAACCTCAGCATCCGGAGAGACCACAGCAGCGATATATTTTGAAGAAAGCCAGAGTTCCATTTAACAGGCTCAAGTTTTTCACCCCTGGCAAGATTGCAAGTACTGCGTATAATCATTCTGAGTAGCGAATACCCCCTTCAACTCACGTTATCCCACAACATTCGCTGCCGTCCGCATGTGCTTGGCTGGGCCCTCCGATGACTTTCTCACAGACCCACAGCAAGCTCTTGACCGCAGCCCTAAGAAGGTGGTTTTTAACCCTCATATCTCAGAGGGCTTTGGAAAGATCTGTGAATATTACCGCTGCCATCTTGCAGATAGGAAAATGGAGTTGATTAATGGCTCACAGCCTAGTACGTTTTCAAAAGTAGTCTCCACTTGGGTTCCTGCAAATTCACCTCTGCCAGTTGAAGGCCTCTGTAAAACTTAGTGACTAAACCTATGTGTTTTGGTAGATCAGGGTGTGATCCCTGGAGTTACATGAATTGGACTCAGCCTCCAGGGAGTTTCATGCAGATCATTACCCCAAAATGGGAGCTTGGTCATAGTCATCCGTAGCTAAAAACCTCAATGAAGTTGAGATAAAGAGACCCTTTCTTAAATATCAACAAACACTTAGACCTGGGTAAGAAACATTCGTTTAATTGTGAAAGAGGATGGAAACCTTATTCCATGTAACTCTAGATTTCTAGAGATGGGTAAATACTACGAAAATTACCAATAATTGTGTATAAAAAGAAATGGTGTAGTAGTTATCCGGCCCCTGTGCACTCAGATTCTGAAAATCCTTTGGCTCGTGAGATCGTCAGCGAGATTGGTCGTAAAACAGCACCTCATACTACATCATGCCTTGCCTAACACAAACAGGATGTGAGTGTGAGGTTTGTGAGGAGAAGTCAAATCCCATGTCCTGGTTAGAGAGCAAGGATGGTAGGCTGGGAGGGAGGCTTCCCCCAAAACGTCAGCCACAGCCTGGTGTGTCCTGCAGTTGAGTGACGTGGCTGGGATGAATGCCCCTCCGTTGCCTCGGCACATGGACAGAGACTTGAAATGCTTGTACGGGGAGGCCAGCTGGGATCGGCAGCCTCTTGGGATGCAGCCACTGTCACAACTACAACTCACCTGCCACATTTCCTATGTGGTCAAGACAAAGGGACCATCCAGTGGGACTCTAATGTCCAACTGAGACAATTCCACTTGCAAATACAGAATGAATCGCTCTCGAGTGAAATACAGGCCACTGGGAAAGCCTGGGCACTAGAGCAGCCTAAGACAGCAAGATTTTTTATTACATTCTCACACTTCTTTTAGTCAATAGTGAGCCAGGCAGTAGGAATTGACTGATACATGCATATATTGCATAGTAAGCAAAGGTACTTACTTGGGTTTGAGCCAAAATCACCTTTCATATATAAAAACCCCCTTTGACCGAGTTGTGGAGGTGCTGTAAGGTTTGTTTATCTAGCTGGTGTTACTGGTGAGAATCCAGGTAGGTTAGAGCTTTCTTGCTTTACGGTGAAGGTAAAGAGTAAATCAGAACTGCCTGATCTGCAGTGCCTCCCCACAACTGCTGCCAAGGAGCAAACAGCCACTCATGCAAGGAGCACAACTGGCTGAAAAAGAATCACAAAATATCTCAGCCCAGGGGGTTGGACCCCACCACACTTGGGCACAAGCAGGGCACTGGGAAGGACACAGTCCCCACGGCAGAGTTTTGCAATGGGCACGGCTCACACGTAGTCCAGACCACAGCTGGTGTCAGCTACCTGGGGTAACTGTGCAGCGTAACAATGCTATGAGACCTCAGGAAAATGCAATCAGACCAACCAGGTTCAGAGCTGCTTCAGAGACATGTGAGAAATGTGGTTTTCTGGTAAGAAGCTGGATGAGTACTACGAAACATTTTCCATGAGTGTCGTCTCAAATTTTAAAATGAGTTCATTTTGGCCTTGCTTATGCCTCTTTTGTATTCACTTTCCATGAACATTCAAGCAGTGGAGATTTACACACATGAACGCTTGCAGAAAGTGAATTTAAAGCTTGCATGCTTGAGTACTCACAGATAGACAATTAAAGAAGCCAGACAATGATCTAACTGTGCTATTTGTAACTCAGACCAAATGCAAATAGGCAGAGATCCTGAATGTCAGGGAGTGTGGTAGTGATGACAGAAAATTACAGAGCAACAAATACCATACACTTGGTATATTTTCTACCCTAAAGTGGAGGCAACTTATTAATGTAGTAAGGGGATAGGATTCCCAAATTTTCTTTACAGAGCAATGGCACAACAGCAATTGAATGAGATAGATAAGGATCAGACTGCACCCTTCATAGTTAAGAACATGCAGGCACACACTGTAAGAAGAGGAAATTAAATGCAAAATGCAGCTGAGTAATAAATCTTAGAGTAGCTTAGTTTCTCTAGGAATGATGCCGCTGGCAAGACGTGTGAGATCTAGAAGTTTTCAAATTAGAGCTCGTTGGAGAAATTTTGACGGAATTGCGTATCTCAATGGAATATGCAGTTCTTTCAAAATCAAAACACTTTGCAAAACTGGGTTTATTTGGCCGAAATTTTATTCTGGAAGAGAAAATGGGAAGAAAGTTCTAACAATATTGGAACACTGTGTTTTGACATTTTTGGAAGAAATCTTTTCACTTTTGCACTTCGAAACACTTCATTTTGATATTAAAAGTTGCTTTTGCCCTAGATTATATACTAAAAGGGGATATTTTCAAATGTCATAATTTAAGCGAAGTTTATGAAAGAGGAATTATATGAGCTAAACAAAACATTTTGGCCAGCCTCAAACGCTTTTTGTTTTTAATTTTCCTTCATGGAGAATTTCAAAAGTTTCAGGTTTTGTTCCAAACGAAACCAGGCTTCAAAGTCTCGTAATCCTTGGCTAAGTGGAAATTCCACCTTCCACCCTGCACTACTATGGCAAGCGATCCAAACTTCGCTAATCCTGTTTACTTGATAATCCAGTCACACTCGTAGCCGGAGCGCTGCTCCCCAGGTCAAAGCTCTTGAACGACATCCACCCAAGGGGCAGGTGCGCTCTGCGCTGTGCCTGGCAGCCTTGGCCCTTGGAGGTCCAAACTGGAGGGGGCGAGTTGGAGTGAACCGCAACCTCTGTGGGGCCCCCACCCTGGGAGATGGGTGCGTGGGGCAGAGGACACTTGCCCGCACATCTTGTCCCGTCACGCAGCGGGGACGTGGCTTGCTGCACACGCCAACCTTAGGGCTAGGGAGGGCTCCTGGGTGCCAGCACTGCATGTATCACCATATTAGCTTACAAATAATCTTCCTTGTAGAATAGCTCCCACGCACTCTAGCTGCCGGACAGAGAAGCCCTTAATGTAAGGAGGTATTTGTATAATGAGTTTGCAAAATCCAGGGATTGGCCTTTGAGTTCCATGAGCCCACCTGTGTGTTTACCGTGAAGTCTGGGCCCAGAGTGTGCTGCTCCTGAAGGAATAGCTCATGATGGACAGACTGAAATAACATTCTGCTCTTTCCAAACTGCAACTTGTGATTACTGACCTCTGCCTGGTATAATCTTAAATATGCTCTACCACATCCACCTACTTACGTAATGGAAGGTACATATGGAGGAAAGTTAATGATGGAGATCTAATGGCATTGTATGACCAGCTCTGCAGACAATTCTCCCTCCAACATCCTCTAAGAGAAGCAGTAAGAATGACTTGCAAAACACCCTGAACTAGACTGGGCTTGACGTAGTCACCTGCATTCATGCTGCAGAGTACTTGCCCAAAGGGCAATCTCCACTCCTTTCAGCGTGTCTGCTGGTGCAGCCTGCTACTATTCAACGCAAGGGCAGCAGAAATCAGGCCCAAACAAATACCATGCAATTCTTCACTTTCGGAGTTGGAGTAGAAGGAGTAAACAGCTCCCCTGAGGAATTCATCTGGTAGATGTGAATGGTCAGCATTTCTTGGCACTCTGCTGCTTTCTGAAACTCAGGTTCAGCTCCCGGAATTCATTTAATTCATGGGCAGGGTCAGGACATGGGGGCCAAAACACAGGTATTTCAGCCAGTGGCATTAGTTCACGGCACAGTGTATTCATCTGCCCTCTAGTTTTGTTCATGCTACGTACAGGTATGATCAGTCACTCTCTCCCAGATTTTCCCACTGTCTTTGTGGCTCTCCTTCTGCTCTGGCCCGTCTCCTCCCCCACCACATCTTTGGCCCCAGCCCTGTGACTCACCTTCTGCTTCCCGTGGGCTCCAGTGCCCCGAGGGATCGCAGGGCATCGGGGAAGAGGCGCTGAAGGCGTATTGCACCAGGACTCTTCCTTCAGCACACAGATCACATGCTGATCCCACTTCTCTAGGAGGCCAGGAAAACAGGAAAACACACCAACTTAGTAACAGCTGAACAAGCTGCTTATTCAACTATAATAAAAGCAGTAAGACTTAGAATTCAGTTCCCCTTAACCCTCTTCTCACAGCACGGACAAGAGTGCTTTCTGATGCTGGCCTTCTGTAGGTTTGGCCTAACGGCCTGCAGAGACGGCACCTGTGAGTCCGCCATCCGACACAAAATGACAGCAACCTGTGAAATCATGCTCAGCTATATCTTCTTTTTTCGCCCCCTGCACTACAACTGGATCAAACCCTGACAAAAGAAAATACACGTTGCTTAGTGGTTAGAGAAGAGAAACCGGCCTCAGGAGATTTCAGATCTATTTCTGCTCCCACCACGGACTTATTGCTTGAACTTGTAGTTTCTTCAGGATTGTGAAGGCCTTGGGCTTAGTGGTGATTGGAGGAGAGGGCAAAGTCCCAGGCTCTGAGAACATTAGACAGAGCTGCTCTCCAAAGCACGTCTTTGCTAAGTATGCAAGGACCTGCTTTTGGAGGTGTATCATAGCCCAGATCATTGCAAGCCTGGAAAACGGGTGGGTTATGAATATACAGGAAAGAACATGCCCTTAATCCTTTTTGCAGGAGAAACTGGATTCGATCCCTGGCAGCTTTGGCACCAGTGGATGGCTCTTTCTGAACTGGAACATCTTATGGCTCCACGCCATCAGATGGCATGACATGGCATTAAGAAAGGCACTTCGCTGCCCAACGCCAACATTACTTCACCTACACAATACATCTAATACCAGCTACTGTCAATAAAGTACTATCAGCAGAAGCAGTTGAACAGGAAAACACAGTTAAACATTGATTCAGAAATATGCTTGCTAATACATTCACAAGATCAGGGTTTAAGCTGATGTAGACTGGAGCAACTCTAATATCTTCCATAACACTGAGCTGATTTATATCAGCCGAGGATGCAACTCACACAGTTCAGCCCTACGTTCCTTGGGGTCACAAAATTTGGAACCATGTATGACCCAGAGTGTGTGGTTCTTCAGTCCAGTGAGTTGCTTATTATTGAGTATTCATTGTTCTGCTTCAAGGAATGCTGCCCACTCAAAATGAAAGGAAAAAAATAATTATCTTAATGATTAAATGCACCTAGGAAAGTACAGAAGTTTTAGGCAAACAATTTGTGCATAACCCAGTGTACTCTCTAAGCTACCCAAGCAAGTATGGATCGAGTCAGCAATTATTATAATCAGCTATGCAAATTTTAACCATCTCCCATTGTGCGATTTATTTCAGCACTGCTTTGCGAAAGGCACTGTGATCCTCAGGCAGAAGTTATTTTGAATCCTCAGCGAGGACACCAGGACTGTAAATTTACTCTCCCAGCCCTCCCAGGCTGTGCAATCTCGTTTCCCTTTGGTGTTAAGGACGACACACGCTCAGCTGCTCCACAGCTTAGCATCTCCTATTTGTTGACATGGATCTATTTGAAAGTCAACTTTCTGTTGGCTTAATTAGGCGGAAGCAGGGATTGTCAACAGGGGGGACTTGGAATGAAATCAGTGGTAAAACTCGTATCCATTTCAATATGGCCCACAGCCACCCCTACACAAAGAGACGGTGAATGATTGAACTCGCAGACAGTGCAGAAAGGGATGCACCTGCTGAAAACATCTGAAGAATAAAATGTGGCAATGGGGTAGAATGGAGAAGAGGGAAGCAAAGGTGCCCTCCTCTTCCTTGCGTGATCTGTAACACTAGTAATGAACACATTTGGGCATGTTGCGAATACCTTCTCCCTCTGTCTCATTTCACTGCCCCGCACTACTGGTATGACACTGCCTCCCTATTTCATTTCTCAGCTGTCTTTTTAGCTGTGGTCTAACTCAGCTTGCCTAAATAATAGATGCAAAAAAATTCAAGAATCCAGAATAAAAGGTACTGAAAAATCAAAATGTAGAATTATTGCTGCGCAGTTGTTTTTCAGACACATGCATCAACAGTCAGATAGAAGTCCCTGCAATAATAATCTTTCAGTTTCTCTACAGAGACTCCTGCATTAGCGCTTGGTCCTGGATGAGGACAGGGCTTTGAAAGCCAAGTTTCCACAATTAGGACTGCTTTTTACTCAAATTAGCAGCTATACAATTTCATCACAGGCTGCCATGGTGGAAAAAACTGTAGGCTTATGGACAAACATTTCCTTTTACCAGCAAGGACTTGGAGGTAAGAGAAATCACAAGGAGCATCATGTGGGGAAGGCTATGAGCAACCTTTCTCTTTTTACTTTTCCAATTTGGGAGCCAAACTCAACCCTGATGTAACTCCACTGGCTCAAAGGAGTTACACAGGGGATGGCTCCTGGGTTAAAGTTTTTGGTCTGCACACTCTTGCACACAAATCCTACAAACAGCCATGAATGTCAAAACTAATTATGGAATCGCATTTACAGGCTTATGAAAATCTAAGCCAGATCCTCACACCTTATGCAGCCACCGACATCAAGACAAAGTGAGCGTAAATTGGTTCAAAACACTATTAATTAGGAACGATAGCATATCTGACACCTTACACCGGTGCACATGACTCCCCAAAGTGCAGGGTAATGGAAAATCTAGACTTCTCTGTTTTCTAATAAGCCAAGTGCTGGGGAAATTCCAGCTTATGAAGTTCAGAGCGCAGGAGGAATTCATTCCTACAGCATGATATTTCAGTGAAGTGGATTCAAAATCTAAAGATCACTAGTGAAAAACAGACAATTCTCTTCAGGGCCAGCACCAGTTCAGTGGGCAACTCAAAACCAGTAAAAATCTGTCGTTCCTTTCAGTAAAGAGTGCCTGGTTTTGGACTAAACTGTATCTGCTTACTTGGAATTCAGAATCGGTGCTCTCCCCTCTAACGCACTGAAACTCTCCAGCAAGGTTTAAGCAAGCGATTATCAAGCCCAGCCATCTAGATCTGGGACACCATACTGACCAAAATATTTGCTTGCTAAGAATGAGATAGCATCAGATTCATGGAAATTAATGCAGTCACCTCAATGAAAACTTGGAAGAGCAGATGCATTCAAAGTTTTCTGTCCAAGCAGAATTTGCTGCAGAGCCCTATTACAATAACTGTTTACATCCTGCCTACGCATATCAAACAGGAGGCGCATGAATGGATGCTTAGCGACAGCAGATGAACGCATCTAATAGATGCAGTCAGGAAATGAATAGAGTTTTCTTTTTCTCACTTGTTTTCACTTGTCTTGTTGGCTCTATTATTATTTTATTATTACATATTATTATATGCGCATGTGACATTTTTCATGCTTTTTTTTAATGGGAGGACGGAGAATGGTAAGTATTCCAACCCCATGTGTAGTAGCTACAAGGAGAAATGCTGGTTCTTGATATATTTGATTATTAGAGATGTTTAGAAGCTCAACCAGCTGCTGGAGTTTAGGGTCAAACACATGTTGGCAAATTTATGTGCAGGTAAATGACCCTCTAGAGTAATATAGCAGACATCAATTGAACACACTAAACAGGTAAGAAGGGTCTGTCAGGAAGAAGATTTTACTTCTGTGCACAGCTCATGTAGCTACTCTTGCCAAGGTGTGAGGAGGCCACAGGATAGCCAACCCCAAATTTACAAGAACTATGAGATAGCATTACTCTCTGTCCGCAAATCCACATAATTAATCACGTAATTCCTGGAACCGAGGCCCTAAGAGAAAAGCAGCTAATACTGTGGCACCTGTGACAAAGCTGCATCTAAGCAGGGAAAAGGCACACGGCCTTTACTTCCCTGCTTCATGTCCCTTCAACCGCAGACCTGCCAGGACCTCACCCACAGATCCAGCCAGCCCAATGTTACATTTTTAAACACAAGGCTAAATCTTCCCTTCCTGACTTTCATTAAGCAGAGGTCACTGCCTATGCACAGCTCTAGAGAATAAAAGGGACATAAAAGGAACTTGAGTTACACTGAGTGCGCCTACAGTAGCATTGTAATTTGGATCAGGAATGAGCTTTTGAAGTGAAACTTTTCATCTTCCCCACTTACTTGGAGCAGTCCTGGAGCATGGAAGCTGGACCCAGTTTTGCCTGAAACCAGAGTGGAGATGTGCTCCAGGACCACACCTCATGTGCTCCAACTACTGATGCCATGGGGCCAGGCTAGAGCTAGGCTGGAACAACCCCCCCAAAACCCCTAGAGTGTTGACGTCAGGTCTTCATTAACAACTGTTTTGCGCTAGAGATCTCCTTATATTGGGCCACAGTACTTGCTAATGTAGCCAGAGCCATTCATCCTTTTAAGGCCCTTTTACACTGTCAAAACAGCATGGAAGGGGCCTCTGTGCATTAGAAACCAGGCCCAAGGCACTCAGCAGTTGAGTATCAGTCTTCTGTTTTTTACATGAATAGTCCCATTGAAGTGAATGAGTTTATTCATTCAAGTGAGGCAAGTAAAATTTGGGCCATGGTGTGCACTTTGTGTAAAAATATCTGCAAAGATTTACAGTATTCCCACACACAGATAAGATTATACTTGGCCAATTTTACCTCCTACTTGTCTTGCACAGTGACCCAATTTTACAAATTGATACAGGCACATATCTCTAACCGAGCAGCACTGGACACATCAGTACTGGAAGTTCAGCACGTGAGCTTTTCCAGTATTAGTCACTATAATACTACTGCCATCCTCGGTTTTGATTACTATATCAGAAATTTGGGCACATTTTAGACAGGATCATTTATATATTTCAGTGACATTTTTAAATGGTCACAGCAACATTTCTGGATCTGTTAGCATTGCGAATCTCATTTTAACAAGTAATTGGACTCAAAGTATTTGAGGCTGTCTCTTTAAATCTCTTCAGTAATACTGAGCACACAGATTTGAAAACCCAAAGGATTTTTTTTTCTAGAAAATCACTTTTTATTTAACATATGATAACTCTGTTATGAAACTTTAGATTTAGCAGGCTATCCACTGTATGTTATTTAAGAAGCAACTAACTAGAGGTTATTAAGAACATATTGATTGAGTTATAAGAAATATGTAATAAAGACATATTTGGTTACATAACAATTAACTCTGCATCAACGCGTTTTAAGAGGCAGATGGTATTTATTTAACACACAATAAGTATCTTCTGAAATTTAAATTAAATTGGAGAAACTTAATTTACCTAAAAATGATTATGGGATAAAAAATTCTGAATTAATTTTCAGAACTTCACATAAGTCCTTTTCACATGTAGGGAATAAAAGGATTCAGTTGCAAAACTGCAATTAAAACAAATACTGTTTCGAGCACGAGATCTCTCTTTATCAGCTCCTAATATGATTTGATTGCCCTCCCTGCATTAATCTGCAATAAAGGTGGTAAATCTCATCTGAGCAGAAAGCAACAGCTATATGCCCACTCAGATAAAGTGCAAGCTGGCCACTGAAATGGCCATGGTCTCCTAGCAGTGCTGGAAGGAGTTTCATCCCTGATGGAGGCAGTGGCTTTCAAGATGCTCTCACTGAACAAAGCAGCAGTGCTGAGACAGCTCTTTGGGTGCTAATATGCTTGTAAATTCGGCCTCCTGTGATACGTACTGCTACAGTGCTGAAGGACACTCGAAGTTTGTTCTCTAGAAAATAACAAAGCAAGAAGTGGAGAAGAAATGCAAACAGGGAAGGTGAGTTAACAGTAATGAGAGAAGGTCAATCATTTAGGAAGTCCTCTGCTAGGACTCCTATAGCCCCTGCAGCCCATCCAAGCGCTGCCTAAGAGTATTTAGACGAACTACCCAGTTGCTCAGGTCATCCTGGGGTAAGAGTTGCTCCAGCTATGAACTGCAAAGTGGTGCAACTCTTGTCCAGAGCCCTGCATTCATTTAGTTTTTATTGGTACCACATAGCTGCACGCCTATCAGACATGAACACACACACACACATACTCTGACCTACATGCTCTACTCAGGGCGCAGCAAGATGACACTTGCATGATACTCAGGGTTTTAGGTCTTTGACTCTGCCTTGCTCGGCTCCCATCTCAGACCTGCAGCTCAGGGAAGGAGGCAGCATTTGTCCCTCTCCCCGGCCCTGCCACCTCCTTGCCCTGTGAGACTCCACTGCCCATGAGCTCTGTGTTGTCACGGGAGTAGAAACAAGATTCACTGTGTCCTTGCCAAAGGGACATGCAAGAGGAGGAGGGGGAATGTGCAGGCAGAGCTGAAGCCCACAGGTATTTGTGAGGAGCAATAGCAGCAGGAACCACAGGGCCAGAATCGTTGATTGAAAATTCCTCTCATAACATATGGAAGAAGATTTGCCCTTTACATGGCAAATCAATGGCCCTCAACAGAGTGCTACAGGCTGAGAAAGGAAGAGCAGAAAACAGATCAATAACCTCCTCAATATGAACCAATTTAGGAAAGAGTCTTAACCCAGACTGAGCGTAGCACGTGTTAAAGCTGCGCTTCGGGAGTGGGGCCCCGGGTTGTTCCCCTATTTCTCCCCTTTCCATTCAATTCAGTGCAAGAGTACAGAGCAGCGTGTGATCACCTTTCAAAGAAGTGGCCATCAATGGGCGGAAACCACTCCAGGGTGACAGAGGTGGAGGTCCGAGCCACAATCTGGGGGGCAATTGCAATAGGAGCCGGTTTCTTCGCGGGCTGCCAGCTCTGATAGACGAGGTCCAAGTAGCAGTGCATCCTGGCCACTTGGTTGGGCGTGAAGGAGTCGGTGCAGTCATCGTCTGAAATTAAAACAGAAGCCACATCAGCCACGTGGGAGATAAGGTGGGAGCGAGAGAGAATTGCAACCCGGTGGATGGCAGCTTCTTGCAAGGGCTGGGATGGGTTCTTGCAGCACTCAAAAGTTAATAGCCTGTGAACAAACTAGTGCAGTCATCACTTGTGGAGGCAGGTGTAAGGAAACAAAAGTTAGAAAGGGAAAAATAAATCAATAAACGTTCTCTCCCTCTGGTCTGGGATACATATGAAGCACCTAGAGATCATCCCAAGATGAAACAGAGAGAGGTGGAGAAACAGAAAGCCTCAGTGCAGAACCTTCTGGGCAGAATTGGGGCTACCAGTGGACCTCTGGGCTTAAAAGAATTTCATGTCTAAAAGAATATCTCTGAGATAGGATAAAAGGGCAAAGGATGGCTAGAGTGTTAGGATAAAGCATTGACTGAGATCCATGCAAACTGTCTGCAATAGACTTTGGCAGATTTCTTAGCTTAAAAGAACACAATTTTAAAAATAAATAATTTATTTAAAGTTCTTAAATTTTCTAATGAACAAATAAAAAATGTTCTGAAAGATCAATTAGAAAAAATCATTACAAACACTGATTAAAAATGTAAATTTTTGGTGCAGTAATATAACTTTATTTCTATTAAAAATCTCCCCCACTACCGTTATGATTCTAACCCCTTTCTGAACTTCTCATAAACATTTTTCATCTTTCAAATTTCTTTTTCATTCAAAATGGAGAAATCATTTTTCTGGATAACTGGATAAATATACATTTCTCATTTCATCTATTTTTCCCAAACATGATTTGGCAACAAGAATACATCTAGTGCCCTCTGAACACCACACAACTTTACAACTACAATGCCCAGAAGAAGTAGAAAATTATTATTTCTCTATTGTGTAGATCACAGAAGGCATAAATATGTTGTGCAAAGTCACCCAGAAAAGCTAAGCTGAAGAACTTATTGCTAGCACTTTAACCATTTTTCTGCTACTCTTCCCATCAGACGAAAAGCTCTTGAAAACATGGGGTGTTTCTTCACATGTGCCTGCAGAGTTCCCAGCTCAGTAAAGCTCAGTCCCAGATGGGATCTCTGCATGCTGCCATGATACAAACAACAATGACAGTTTCGCACAGGTCAAGTAATACACTTTTCTGCGAAGATGCAGGTCACCGAAGGCTGTTCAGAGAGTTGCTTGCGTGTGCGTAAGTTGGCAGTTCAATATTGTAATAGCGTTACAAGATGCTCTGATGTCTGCAAGTCCGTGCCCTGTGGAACTCAAGAGGAACAAAAAATTATGAATTTGTTCTAAAGATAAGTGTGAATTTGCTGGCTAATTTAAAACCTTACCACATCTTCCCTGAGACGCAAGGAAAAGGAGATGGCTTCGGTTGGGATCCTGCTCAAATTACAGCCCCAAATGCAGTCCTGCCACAGTAAGGACCCGTCAGTTCACATGTTCTCCTGTGTCTCTCCTAATTCCACTGAGCAGTGAGCCTCCCCTTATCAAACATGCACAGCAGACAGACAGACACTACCAGCTTGAAAATATCTACAAATCCCTGTGGGTATGCAAAAAGCTGCTTTAATATGACACCTCTGGATTTCCTCAATAATTATCAATGGTCTATCCCTAAGCATGTTGTAAAAGCCATAAATATTCTTCACGGAAGCCCAGAAGGAGACAAAGGCCCTTAATAGCCATCATAAAGGAACAATAAAATATATATAGGACAAAGCAGTGAGACAATGGCACAGGAGAAAGATGACCTGCCTTCTCAATCTGTTTAAACATCAGCACAGCCTGTGTCCTGGGGGAGGGGAAGGGAGGAGAGGCGAGGGAGAAAGGTATTTCACTTGATCACTCTATTTCAAGAAAGGCTCAAGATCCTCCGATGAAGTAATAATTAGAGAAATTCAAGAGACTTTGCTGGGATGATTATTCCAACAGAAATCAGAGGCAGAATTCCTGCTGATTTCATGGAGAGTGGTCTAAAAGACTAACTTATCTTTTTATTTGGGAACACCACGGTTATTTGGGCTTGTAAAAATAATTTACAAGTCCAATTTCTCACACTTCTCGATCTTCTGGACATCGTAACTTGTTATTTCAGGGAAAAAAAAGTTACCCTTTAAGTCAGTGCTTTGCTACAGAGTTGGGGGTAGCTGGACAGATGGATGTTGGACACAGACAAACAGTACGATCAAGCTGCATACAAGCAGCAAAACAGAAAAGAAAGAAAGGCAATGTTTAGAGCTGCATGACCTCAACCTAGATGTTTCAAAGGTATTTCTACAGCAATTTGATATCCTGATATATTTTTATTCCACTGGCAACAACAGAAAAGCAAACAGATTCACGCCTGAGCTCTAGAGATGCCTATCAAGTCGCTTCACTTAATTTTTCAAGAAGAGGAAAAAAAAAAAAAGGTTTCTGCTCAGAACACCAGCACATATTTAGCTCCCAAGAGCAGATAGGTATCTCTGTGGTCTGCCTCTCTGTCTCAGCTCTCGAGAGAATTGGCAAGGCAAGTTCTCTTTGGAAGAAGAGACCTCAGCGTTTTGAAACAGGCACGCTCCACCCCTTGTCACATACACACAAGCGGATCTGGTGGAGGAATATTGTCATCTGAAGTGGCACTGACTTATTTGTGTGATGTTACCAGGAGGCTGTATCAGGCAGCAAGGCTCTCTGCCCTACCGCATGCACAAAAGTGCACAAGACGCTGAGGAGCTGACTCAGTGTGTGTATGCTTGTCCCTGAAAACACCCTCTAAACAAACAGAAAAATAAAGAGAAAGCTAAGCATCACTTTTAGCTAGTGCCCTGAAGGGCATAAAAGCATTTCTGTTATAAATCATTTCAATCTGTGCCCCAGATGACATTAAACACTTTGCTTCTCTACAGTTTTATTACAGAATAAGCACTCCTATGACCTTTTGAGTGGGCAATCTGTGTTTTTGCCTGGAGTATAAAGGAGCCCTTCAGTGGCTCTAAGTATATTGGCCACCTTTAAAATGTTGTTGATGCTGTCAGCTCAATGTCACAGACCTTCATCACGGCTAGACCCTGTGACCCAAAATAAGGGAAATACGAGCCAAGGTATCCCCTGTTCTTTCTGGGAAATAACAGAGGATCCTTCAACTCCCCTTGAACTTCCAGGGATGCAGCAAGGACCCCACCCCACCCTCGTCCGAGGGGCAAGGGTCACAGGAGCCCAAGTCCTCTTTGTGTTACGCTCTGTTGGTAGGAGTGCCACGAACCGGCACCCCTGAGCAACACAGCTGTGCCTACAGAAGCCTGCAGAGTTGTAACTACAAAATCAGGCTTTTGCTTAAGCAGCTTATTCCTCTTGGAGGGGTGGTTTTACTGCACTGATATGGAGCCTTTGCAGTTGCACTCGCAGCACAAACTAGCACAGCACACTGGTAGTCTTTGACCAGAAAAGCAATCCTGATCCAGGTACTATCCCAGTATTCACACTCTGATGATGAAACTCAGATGTGTGATTGTAGCTGAATGACAGTGACTCCAAATCAAACACCAAACATGGTATTTGAACAGATGCATGGAGGCATGAGCAGTGTTTCATTAGATGCCTACCTATCACAGGTTCATTACACAGCCTCGGTGGTATCAATATTCATCTGACATTCAATACATCCTTGGGGGAGGACCAAACAATCTCTGAATCTGGGTTTTTCAAAGAAGACCTCATAGATCAGGCATCCAGATCACAGGGAAATAAGGTGTCAAATTTCCTGTAGAGCCTTTAGAAGCTGTTTTCTTAATACTTATCTCATTTCTTCCCTCCCCCAAACCTTCTGCCTGGTCATCACATGAAACTATGTAAAGTTGGGGAAAACTGGGAAAAAAGTACAGGAGAACTGGAAGGGATTCCTGAGGCCATCAAGTTCAGTCCCTCATCAACCGTGGTCCTACACCAACGGACTCACATGTCAGCATAAAGCCCCACATGAAATGGACTGTAAAAATCAGAGGTAATACTGCTATTCATTGCTCCTGCCCAATCACAGAAGACACCAACAGCAAACGGAGGAAACCCAAGTACCTGCGTAGCTCATGAAGTTACTGAACGGCGTGTTTAGGAAACTGTGAAAACCGCATGTGTCATTGCCCGGTCCAGGATCTCCACACAGCTTGTGCTTAGGAGCAGGGTTGGTGTCACTGCAGAGGTCCCCGGTCTCGAAGGAGGGCTCAGTTTCCATGCACGGATCGCTGCAGGAGAGGATCTCTGAGATTCCCCGGAAGACGTGATAGAGCCCCAGGCTGTGCCCAATTTCATGGATCATCGTGTGTGTGTGGCCAGGGATTCCATAGAAAGAAGGATTCAGCACAATGCCACCTGCAAGGGGAAAAGAGAAGAGCTTTGTTTGCCTTGTATTCCTCAGAACAACAACAGAAAGGGAAAGCAAGACAATCCTAAAGGCAGATCCACTGGCAGTTCATCGGATCCTCTATAGCACAGACTGTTTTTTGCACAATCAGGCACGTTGCCTGCTCAGAGAAACTGCACAGCAAGGTTTAATCTCACCCTCAATCTGGGGCTCTAAGGGAGAGGAATCACGGGACAAAGCCCAACGTCCTAAACCAAAAACACAGTGACAATTGGTCTTTCCACTGAATATGGTCAGTTTGGTCAGTTTGCTAACTCAAAGAAGAATCCTACATGCAATTACCTCATACCATGCAATTTCAAATCATTTAGTGTGCTTTAATAGAATGATTCTGCCCAGATATGTGCAAGCAATGCATTTGATACCAAGAGTCAAACAAAACACACCTGAAGCACTCTCTGTATACTATTCCACAGAGTAAAGATATGATAGCAGCCCATTAACTTCCGAAACACCCTAAAAATTGCAATAGGTAGCACCAATATTTGCAAACTAACAGCTGGACAAAGAAAACAGAATACACCCAAGGCTGGAACAGTTTTTGTGGGGTGTGCTCTGATCGTATAAACGGCTTTGAAGTAACTGTCAGAAACACACGGTTCATACACTCAGACAAGCCTAGTTTGATCAGAACTGCACAGTCCACTGATGAATATGCATAAGTCTAATGTGTCAGAAAATATGAAATCCCGGAATGTGATAATTCCAAAAGAACTGCATGGCTGTTAAATGTGCACAAAGAAAACCAATGGTGATTTTTTTGTTGTATGCATTATGGGATGTGTAGATAAGCAAATAGTAAATTAGTGAGGCTTTACAGTATATTGAATTAATCATAGGAATCATATTTTTAGCTCAGCTAGATGTACCTTTGGATTTATGATATGCTTCCTATTTTCTTTATTTAACTTGTTGGCCTCAACTTTTCCAAGCCTTTTATTTAAAACTGTTTGTGTATGTTGCCTGCCATGAGAAGGGGAAACTGCTTTGTAAAAGTTATAGCGGGAAAATAAATCTTGGATATGGTACGCTAATAATTTAGTGACAATGAGGAGAGAAAAGGTTTTGGCAGGAGGAACGTTATCAGTGACTGTAGCGCAGGGAAGATGAGATCACCAGGTTCTGAGGCACCATAGACTCTTCCTTCTCATCTGCCTGGAGACTTGGTTGCAATAACCATGGAATTTCAGGAAAATAAGACCGAGAAGATCTTAAGAAGTCACCTAATTCCACTCTCAAACAACACAGGACCAATTAGGTCTATACCATCCCTCACACATATTGGCCTAACGTCTCTTTATACCCCCTGATGACATGACTACCCCAGCAATCAATTTTGGCACTCAGTATCCTTACGTCTGCAAGTTATTTAACTCTCTTCTAATCTGAATTGATTTTTTGGCAATTTAAGTTCATGACTTCAAGTCCTGCCTCACACGGATATGAAGAACAGAAGATTCTCCTCCCCTTTCATCAGCTTTTATGAGATTGTCATCATTCCCACTTCATGCTCTTTTCCTTCAGTCTGAATAACTGCAATCCATTTAACCTTTCCTTGTAGCTCAACCCTTTTTCTAGACCTGCCTGACTGTTGTTCGCCTTTGGTTTTCCCAGTTGTCTCACGTTTTCCTTCAAGTACAGTGCTCCAGTATCCTACATGATACAGTGCTCCAGCTAAAATTTTACCAATGCTGAAGAGAGAGGAAGGACCACTTTGGATGTCTTGCAAGGACACATGCAAATTTAAATACAGACACAAAAGAGAGAACAAAATCAATCACGCTGCAACGTCATGCCTATTATGCCACATGCAGCACCTGCACATGCTTTTCACAGCACCGAACTGGTCCTTACACTAGCTCTCCACAGGCCCAAGTAATTGTCTACAGTCCTACCAGTATGCAGCCACTGCAATCCCCATGTTCCTTGCATCCCTCTCTCCTCCTTTATACAATACATGCTCCAAGTCCTCTGGTGCTTGGGGTCTACCCACATGGAGCCGTTTACACCCAGAGAGTACCTTGGTATATTGTTTTGTGGGGGTCCCTTTCCCAAAGATACTTCCAGGGTTTGTTTTCCACTGGCAGGAGTATTGGTGAAATTCCTCAGCAGGACGTGCCTTCAAAATAAAGGCTGGTAAATGGTTCTGGCATTGGACAGGCCTGAGGCAGCTGGAGACGGAGATTTTATTTTTGCCTTTGTTGAAAATTTATATTTTTCACAGCTGTCAACAATCTAAATCAATTGCAGTTTTACAGAAAAGATAAACTCCCTCACCCAGACAATCTCTATCCCAGCCTTTAGATCTGCACCACAGGACATATTTCATATTTTTTATTAAGTACATATTGGATTTATAGAAGAGAGTAAAAAAGATTAAAGATGAATTCTTACAGACCAAGCACAGGTCTGGGAGGGCTATTATGACAGGAAATTATGAGCATTATTTATTTATTTTTACTTTTTTCCACTGCAAGTCAACAGTAAACTGTTGGCTAATGTCTTTTTTTCTCGTGAGATCTTTTTTTGGTCAATGAATTCTGTCAATACACTGTAGGAGCTGAATTTAAATTGTTTTGCTCAGGCATGATGTTGACAATTAACTTAACGAAGTGACAGAAGAACTCATCAGGGCTTTGGGCAAGCCCCAGCCTTCTTGCAGAAGGTTCTTCTTGGCACTCTGGAGCTATCCCCTCGTTCTCTGCTCCCTCCCATGACAACACCAAGGGAAGCTGTGAAAATACTTATTTAAGGAAGGATCGGCTACGTTGCAGCCTTATTGCACTCCAGCAGTGGCATTAGGGCTAATGTTTCCCACCAGCAACCCATACTGTTGCACAATCAGAAGCATACAGAGTTACTGTGGGGCTAGTGCAGGAGTAGGGGGTTGTGGTATTACAAAGTGATAGAAATCACAGCAGCGTAGGGGCTGGTCGAGGCTGGGGTTAATACCTATCTTTGGTTTTGCCAGAAGATGTTGCCATGGGGAATGCTCACTGGCAGGTGTTGACAGCACCTTCTGTTTTGGGTGCTCCCAGCAGGAGCCCATGGAGATGGGGCTGGAGGCAAGTCAGAGAGGAAGTGCCTTCACTTCCAGCCTAGCTCAGCGGGAGACTGGATGTGTGTCAGTGCCGGTCCTTGGGAAGGAAGTTTGCTCATACTTCTTCCAGAGCAGCTGCAGAGCTGCGTGTCGTAATAAAACGTTTACTAACTGAAGTAGGGCGGCCAGCTCCAACTGCTTGGTCTGACCATGGAGCCCCAGCTATGGAGACAGGTGACTATAAAGAGACGGTCTTGGGGTAATGTATTTTTAAACATGGAAAAGCCTTCCTGACTCATGGCTCGAGTTGTAGTTCAGCTCTCATAGTACGCTTTAGAATAATAAACACCATATTTTGCTCTCCCCGTCTAGGTTTACATTTGCCACATCTTTTTTGTTTTGCTCAATGTGGGGTTGGGTAATATAAAAACTGGCTGGAACAGCCTTTCACAAAGACTGAACTTGGCTGAAACTACACTTCAATTCCAGCCTAGGAAGGTCTGGACAAGCTGGACAAATATCTGGAAAACTTGTGAGAATCCCTGCTCTTATAAGATGACCAGATCAGGTTTGCAGCGCCAGGGAGGTTTGTGCAGTTAAGAGGAGGACATACAGACTCAGTCGGTGCCTTCTGAACCTTTTGAGGTTCATCTGACATTTTGCAAGGAACACAGGTCCAGTGGCACCGCAGGTGCCAGGGCAATGAGTCATTTGGGAGGTTGCACAGCTTTGTCTGGATCCCTGGGTTCCAGCAGCCATAGTCAGCAACCTAGTTATGAAACATGCAGGGCAGTCTGCAGGGTAGTGAACTCTTTCCAGTTCCACTCAAATGAACATTAGAAATACAATCTCTCAGCAGTTTGCTCTTTTGCACATTAGTAGAGAAAAATAGCAACAAATTTTAACTATAGGCTGTGAGGAAAATTAATTGAACACTTACTAAGTAATGAACTAAGGAGCAGAACGTAACAGGCTAAGGTTAAAAATGCACTTCTGTCTAGCATCCCCCCACCTATTCCCCTCCAATCTTCCTCACAAAGTGCTCCCATGGAGTGAATGCCCTGTAAAGTAGCTTCACTTAAAAGGTGAAATACTTTCAGCTTGACATCATCTACAAATACCATAATATGCTTTGGGTTTATAACCTAATATTTTCCTGGTTGTAAGCCAGTATCTGGGAATCGTGAAATACTTTTTTTCCCCTGACTATATATTAGAGGAATGATAAGAAATCAGAACAGAGCTTAACGCATATTTGTCTTTCCTTCTTAGCACCTCAGAAGAATGCTTTACAAAGAAGAAACATCTTTATCACTCACCTAGATGCATCAAGGCTTCCTTGTCCCAGGGCCAAGTTGCCACTCCAGCCAGCTCTTCCTCAGAGGAATTGGCAAAGAAGATGTTGAGGTGTGTGGATCCATCCAGTTTGAGTATGTTCTTTAGTTCATTGACATCTAAGTATGCTCTGTAGAAAAAGAAAAGCAGGTTTTTTTCTAAAGGTGACACAAAAAGCAACAAAGTATTGAAGAAGTGCTGCAATCCAGGCAAAGATCTTATAATATCCTGCATATCAGTCACCTGAAATATTTTAATAACCCACTCCCAAACTTCAATTACTTTGCATTCATATAGTGAATCTCATCTAAGGACTTCAGGCCATTGATTAACTAAGGCCACAAAATCCAAGGTAAATACATAAAGCTGTCCACATTCCTAAGATAAGTATAGGAATCTATTTATTATGAATGTAATTAACCATGCGTTATGGTCAGTAAATCTTTTTATATCAGCAGTTACCTTGCATATTTCCTCTAAGCCGTTTATTATTGTTACCTCTAATTTTCCTTCACGATAACAAGTTTCACATCTTCAGGCTGGCACAACAATGAACACCAGCTCACGAAGTTACTCCTTTAGCACCAGTGGCAGTCACTTGTGCGGAGATGCACAGGGTCTAACCCTGACATAGGACGGTTGTTTGGGAATTGCTATTTCCAGCAAGCAAAGTTGTGCCAAGAGATCTCCTTGCATGAGATCTCCGCAGGAGTGGTGCCATACCATGACATAAATTCCTAAGGCTCCTTAGGTCTCCCCCCAAGGTGAGCAGCATTTCTTCTTAGCTTTTGGGATGTCCGGAGGTTAGGGAGCAATCTGCTTGCAGGCAAGCAAAGCCAATCCCTTAAGCTTGATGGCCATTGGAAGTACTTTTTGCACTCCTTTAAAGGAGTAGACTTTGTCAATACTGGAATACAGGAGCTACTCGCCGAAGCACGTACCACGGTGCCACACAGCTTTCAGTGGCACGGTGATGCTCTAACTCAGAGTAAAGCTGGAGAAAGTGAAGCATAAAAGTCAACCCATTGCTTCTCTGTTTCTAGCTTACGTTGTCTTTTGATATGAAGTGTTGTGCTAACACAAGATCTAAAACACAAGTAAGTTGTACTATCTTCACTTGACAGGTGGAAAACAACAGAGAGGGAGGTCACACTGAGTCAAGCACGGTTAACTAGCTTGTAAGGAAAGGACACCGTGATGGTCTTGAGCAGGTTGATTCCTGCGTCCCAAAGTCCCCCTTTCTGTATGTGTACGGGTGTGTATAGGGCTCACGTAGCTCTCACAAACCAAACGCACTCACATCCAGTAAGTAGGGTTCCTTGCATACTTTGCAAGGCTTTCATTCCCAGAAGGGTGATGAAAAAATAGGGGAGTTGGCTCAGCACCAAGATCTTTCTGTCCTTCCCTGGAGGACTCCCCAATGGAAAACACATTCATATTTCCACAGTAGCTTCCCCTGCCACTTGCTGAAGTCATTGCCTCCAAAATAGTTCATGGCTGGGTGTCCCCAGGCCCTCGCTGACTCATGGAGGAAGACGTGCTCTTTGGGGACACCAGTGGAAGGGTATGTTTCCATTCCATACAGTGTTTATCTTCCGATCAAATGTGAATGACATCCTGAAGGACAGGTCAGCACTGTGACCCTTTACACATTTCTCATCTCTCCACCGCTCCCAACACAACTATGGAAAATACACAGATCTTCCCTTTAGCTCCTCAAGCTTGTTCTGCACGTATCTACACAATGTTCTGAGGCTGTGTGTTATCTATTTCCAGGATCTTCTTTGTGCCTTTGAAAACATCTTTTCCAAACGTGGGCTCATACTTATACATGTCCACGAGCAATAGCTTGAAATTATATATGAGAGCTAATGTGCATTTCCAAATGAAAGTGTAAGCGCATCGGGGGAATACGTGACGGAGGATGCGTGCATGTGAAGGGGACAATACATATGTCTGCACGTATGGCAGCACCAGTAAAAGACAGCGAGCAAAAGTGTAAGAGAGAATGTGGGAGTGATGCGATACTTTGTGCAAGAGAGAAGAGGACAGAAACAGAAGCACTGTGTACCTCTGGGTAGCAAAACGTTTGTGTGTTTTGTATCACAGTGGGAAGGAAAGGCCCACTGTCTGTATTGAGACTGCGGTTGTTGACTCTGGATGCAGATGCTTTATGGCCTATGCAAACCCCCGTAGGAGTAACTATAATCAAACTCCTCTCCTGAGATTACCATTTTCATCCTCGCTTTTCTCGTATGGTTTCAAATAATCTAAACTAATATTTCTTTATTCTCAGCTTTCTCTTTGCTTATTGTTTACACAGTCCAATATCCATTTATATCCTCAGTGCATAGCCACAGTCGCTCTCTCACTTGCGTACAGGCTATGTGCTTCAACATCTAGGGCTGTTTTGTACATGGATTATTACTGCAGACAACATCCAGAGCAGACAGCATTTAACTAATTGGCCAGTGATGTCAGTGCATCACCGAGCCTGAACCCAGGTCTTACGTAAATCCACCGTACTAAGTCAATTGGACTTGGTTTTATACTATTTCTCCAACCACTACTTCTCTGCTAGCCAACGGAAGTCTGAATATATTCAAGCGGTGCAAGAACAGACTGCTAAGAGGATTTTTAGCAAACGGTTTGCACAGGAGTAGGTGTAAACAGATCGTGCTTGGGAGGAAGTAAATGCAAGCCCCTTTGTAAAAGCAGTCAGCAACCCCCAACACATAAACATGCTCAAGCATTTAGCTCAGGCAAATCCCTTGTAAGCGTGTGATCATGTGCCTGCATGTGCATGCATGAACAGAGGTGTGAGTGTGTAAGCAAGCGTTTAGATTGTGCACACGTGCAAGACTGCCAAGAGTATGTATGCAAAGGAACCAGCGTGCGTGTGTAAGAGATAAAAACACAAGCTGGAATTCCATCCTCTCTTTCCTCCCCATGTTTCTAATAACCTCCCATCCCTATCCATCATCACCACATTCCTACACTCAAGGAGGCATAAATTAACTACTTTTGCAGTTCATGTCCAACTACGTAGCCGCAGGCAGCAGACCCAACAGTTACCAGGTCAAAATAGTTTTCAGTTATTGCGTTGGACTAGGCTGACTCCCCCCTGCTGCCGCGGCTGCTTTGTTATCAGCCCAGACTATCTGACCCAATGCAATCTGTGAGCATTGCTTACACTTCTCAAGGTTATGTGGGTCCCCTGATAGAGGACATAATGTCTGTCACATGGGCTCGTGCCAAAGAGAGCCAAAGAGCCCAGCCTTTCCAGCACTGCCAAACTCGCATTTCAAAGACATGAGTGCAGTCTTGGAAAGGGATCAAAGCCTTTCCAACTGTCATTAGAATATTTCCTTTATGCATCTCTCCGTGAATGCCAGCAACATATTTCATAAAATTCATTGGCTCGAGATGGTACCTCCAATATAAACCTGAATGGGGGAACTGTCAGGGCAAGTCTATGTGGAAAACAAAACAAAACCCAAAGCACAACAAAACACGTGTAATTCCTGTAATGGAAAAAACATACGATGCTGTGAGCGTGCTTTGCTCAAGAAAGCCTAATGAGCCTATTAGTGCATCATAAAAGGTCTCCTTTGCTAGAATCTGTTTTAGACATAGAAATTCTATGGGCTGTTTAAGGCCATTTGGGACACCAAATCATATCAGGCAATGTGCACGTTCCCACTCAGATCTTTTCATCGAGTTATTTGTCCAATGCACAGCTTCGGTTTGCTTTTTTCCTCCATTACAGTGTAAATAACCCTCTGAAACCGTACCGTACAGCAGCTCACCCTTATCCGGTAAGCCCCAGACCTCAAACAGTAATAGGTATCCCGTATAGTGCTCCAGTTTCAGTCTAATGGAGCCTTTAGCTCATCCAGCAGTGTCTTGCGACCGCCCTACCCGCCACGCAGCCTGCCCCATCAGTCACGCGAGCCATTACGCCTGTGCCTGTCTCATCTGTCAAGCCTGTTTCCCGTCCATTTGGGCTGTGGCTTCGACGCAGCAGGACTCGTCCCTGGGCGGTGAGGTGAAGCCCCCAGCCAGCAGCCCCACCTGCCCGCGGAGGCCACTGTGAGGAGCTCCCTTCTGCTGGCCCTCGGCTCCAAAGCCAAATCCAGCCACAAATCTCTGCTGCTTAGCTAGAAACACATTTGACAATGGCTTTTAAACTCGGTTGGTATCAAGTCTAATCGTATTACATCTGCCCTTCGTGACTAGAGTCGAGCAGTTTTGTAACTGGGTTGGAAACTCTTCCTCCCCCATTTTCTTCCAGGTCAGAGAGTGGCTTTCCCGTGTTTCCCTAATGTGGCTGGGGTGCAGCCTCTTGCACTCGTGGTTGTTTTTGCAAGGAACACTGAGCCTTCCAGCCCTTATTGTTAGGAAATGTTTTCTACTGTTTGCTCTGAGTTATTCTCTATTTGACTTTGTTTTGGTTTTTCCTTCAAAGACAAGTGTCACTTTACAGCAAGAAAACAAACAGGGTACTTAAGGGATTATTTGCAAGACCCCACCCAAACACAGAGTAGGAACTTTGCTATCTGCTCAGTATGGAGCATGGTCTCCAACTGCCTGATGAATTTGTTAGGAATAAAAGGCACTGCATTTCATCATTAAAAACAAAACTAAACAAAACCGCCAGCATCTCCTGAACTGGGAAGTCAGCCTCGAAAAGCCTCCATTCCATCTCTTGACATACAACGTCCTATCCTTTACCTAGCGGGTTCAGCATATGGCAGGACAGAGTAAACCTGCTGGAATCATAGGGACCCAGTACATCACTCTCCTTCCCAAGACTCCTTGTTTCTGCTTTCATTTGGTGCTCTCAAAAGAGCTGTCAGCCCAGCTTAAACCATGGTATACAGTTTAGCAGACAAAGAGAAAGCTGTTCTGGACAGCCCCGGTAACACTCGCCGGCAGCCTGTGACAGATCCAGGTGTGGTTCCCAATGTGGTGCGGCTGATATGTCTCAGTGGTGTTCCCTTTGTCCCTTCAACTCTGATCCCGGCTCCAGGATTGACGCTAACTCATTAGAGCAGCAAAGGCCACAGCAGTTGGTATGTGGACGGACACTCACCAAATATCCGTCCTGTTTGTTCAAGCAACATGGGGGGGCCAAGGTTTTAGGGTGCAGCGTCCACCAGATTTTCAATATCGGCAGTGAACAGCAAGGCTAGTTTTGAGATAAATGATGTTCTTCCTGAAGATAATGGCAAGAGCCGTGACTTCAACAGCACTGAAAGCTGACCTTGAAATGGGGCCATTTGGCAGATGCGCGCAATTGTAATTTAGCTTTTCCCCCTGTGATTTCTCAGTCTTGGGTGGTTAGACGTGGAACTCTCCTTCCGGCGACGCAGTGTTGATGCCAGCGTATAAGCTGCCTTTTGCCTTCTGTCATAGAGTCACAGAAAAACAAGTCTGGAAAGGATGTCCAGAGACCATCGCTGGTAGCCCTCCACCCCAAAGCAGGGGCATCTCTGTATGTCACCCCAAGCAAATTTTTATCTAGCTCATACTTAAGACCACACGTGACAAGGACTCTGCCACTGCCCCAGCAACCTGCAGCCCATGTTTCAATACTTTTACAGTCAGGAAGTTTTTCTGAAGGTCTACCTGAATCTTTTTTGCTGCAACAGATATGCATGACTGTTTGTGCCATTCCCCACAGACAGGGAGTTAGATGATTCCCTTCTGCTTTACCAAACCTATTACTTATTTGAAAGCTTATTATATCCCCTGTCAACCATCTCATTTTTAGGCTAAAGCTACCTTATTTCTTCAGCTGCTCCCCACCGGTTATATTTTTTAAGGCCTCTGGTCATTTCTGCTGCTCTCATCTGCACCCTCCACATCTTTCTCAAAGGCAGGTCATCAAAAGAGGACACAGTCCTCAAGCTGAGAGCTTATCAGTGCCACGTAACTGCTACATTCGTCCTGTCTATCACCTCCAACCTGACATAAAGTACACAGTAGAGATTTCAGACCTACAAACATTTATAACATTTTTTTTCTTCTTTTTTGCCTGAAGTGCTACGGGTCTATCAAAAACCTGAACAAAAAAAAGACAACCTACAAACCCTCTTTAGCAGTGGACTTGCAATAAAATTTTTGCCTGACCTGATGTTAAAGATCTGCCTTTGCTGGCAAATTTAATTTTGCTCCTCATTTCAGCCAGATTGCCATAAATCATGTGAAGCAGGAAGCGTGCCTCATCTACATTTAGTTTAGTGTTAATTTAAGACACTGGTGTAAGTGTAGTAAAAGTCATGATAATTTATTGATAAAGGTATAAATCTTTCAGTGATTGGGACAGAGCCTGAAATAGAGTGGAGCCAGAATATTACAAAGTGAAAGGTTTCGGGTCCCAATTTAGATCCAGATCACTGCCTGTGTTCACACTGAAATCCAAATGTGTAATTGTAGTTCCGACCGCATCCAAACCAGGCAGTCACTAGGTCATGTCCACAAGCATAAATTGCAAGCGCTGTCAGCACACATAGGGTTGGCAGCTTTTAAAGAATTTTGGTTTACCCACTGCAGCAAAATGTACTCTACAGCCCCCAAGTCTGATCTCCTGTTACAAGANGGGAGATAAGCATCCAAGAAAAGGCACTTAGGATAACTGTTCAAATATAAACCCAGCTTCTTGGGTAGGTTTGGTAGCCTGTGCTGAACTCGCTCTCTGTGACACTGCTAATGCATTCAGGTTAGCTGGTTAAAGCTGGATGAGGTTTTTTTACATCAGTGGCAGGTCCTACAGTTAAGACCGACCCTAAGCAACATATATTACAAAATAAAAGCCCACATGGCTACAAAAGTCTGGGTGTTCATTAATCATGGGGTGCCCTCTTTACTCAAACTGAATTAATTCTACCATTATGCTAGTGACTCAGGCTTTGCTCATCCTATGAAAAAAAATTATTTTAAAAATAAATTATAGAGTTTTACTGTGCAAAATATAGGACTCATTTGGGTCTGGGTTTTCTTTATCCTGCAACAGAGACCGAGAGCAGCTCCTTGGTCTAAAGTAGGGAATTTTTACAATTGTCAAGTCATCAGTTTCAATTCCATTTGCTTTGAAATGCTTGCTTTCCAGCAGGACAATCCTAGAAATAAGCACATTTCTACTGTAACATTTTGCACTATAAATCTATAGGACTGCAAGGAAAAAAACCTACCCCATACATAAAGGAAATTATTTGCTACCGAGTTCTAAAAATCAGTAGTATCATCTGTAGAACCCTAATGGCGCACCCCTGCTCAGCCCTATCTGACTTTCTCATAGAAGACCTCTAATAAATGATACAGCTGTACTTCATACAATTGCCTATAGATAACTTCTGGATGTTGTAAATGCAATATCTACTCAATGGGCTGAACCACAGCAACAGGTTGGAATAAACCTGACGGCTGGACTACTCCAAACCTAGCTCTGGGTCCTCTTTTGGTTTGGTTCATGTGAGCTTGCACTTTGAGCCAACTTCTGTTCTCACTGGGCTGAACACAAGTATCAGCTCTGACTGTGATGTATTTGCTCCAGTGTAAATCTAGAGTTAGTCAGAGCAAAATCTGATTCTCAAAGTGCAGCTTCAGGTTCAAATCCAAAATCTCAAAGGAAACCTCAGTTGAAACAACCAATTTTTGCCCAATTTCTGGCCAACGCCACTTGCTTTTTTAAGGAGGGAGGCGGGTTTCCTCAGATCTCCACACGGATTCTCTCAAAGGTTTGTAAATCCTTGCCAAATCCTTCACGAACCTGGGCTGAGATTCAGAAATACAGTGAAAACAGATTCCCCCCCCCCAGCACTTTTGCTGCTGGTTCTGGCCAGGATAAGAAAGAGTAGAGGCTCAGGGAAAAAGAATAGAGAAAAAGATGATGCAAAAATTTTCAAATGTCAAACATGTTCTGTCTGAGCTCTGGGCAAAAATCTGGGGTGGCTGTTAACGCACACAAAATTATTTGTTCCCTCTCTCCCTTTATCCTCCCAGGCTTTACTGCCCATTTCTTATACCAGAGACCCCACCTTTATATAACCTTTATGTAGGTTTATAAAGAGCTGCAGTGCTACAGACCATAAAGATGTGATCACTGAGCCTTCTTCCTTTGCAAGGTCTACGTCCAAGAGCGGAGCGACGTTTGAGTTCACTTGTGCAGCAAGAACTGAAAAACCCCGTTTCCTCGCACGACCATAAAAAATAATTAAGCTAACCAACTACACAGAACTAGGAAAAAATATGCTGGCTGGCCAACTTGCAGGAAGAAAAGAGAAAACAAAGGGAAAGCCTTGGCAAAGAGAATTGTGATCTTACTGTACAATTAACTTCTGAGACAGTGAGTAGGATTAAAGCATGGAACATTTCAAGACGCATCTCTTTAAAACAGCAAAGCATTATGAAGCATATATGCACATTTCACAGACCTTTGAAATCAGCAATACTGGCAGGTTTATTTGTTTTGGTTGTCTCTTGTTCTTTCTTTTACTACTTTGGGATTTTTTTTCTCTCTCCTTTTCAAGACTAGAGCCAAATGACCCATGAGAAATGTACTGTAATTTGTCTCTTATCCATCCCTCATCTCCATCTGATATTCCCTCTGCCCTGGTTACCCTGATGTTTTTCCAGACCCTACAGGCTGAACCATTGTAACAAGGAGAAAAGTCAAACGATAAAGAAAGACATGGCGTAAGGATATTTTCAAGAACCCGTTCTGTTAAAACAGATTTCCTTTGCCGCTTTATGAAAACCTCTTTTGGCTGCAGCAAACCTCATTCACATATACTCGAGAATTTAAATCAGTATAGGAAGGTATATATATTTTAGGCTATTTTAACCATCAGTTATACTGCTTGGCACTTCCACAGTGCTTCCCCTCTGGGCCTCAAAATGCTTCCTAAACATGAAGAGAGAAATTCCACTCTGGTCAAAGGCCTGACACAAGCCCTCTGCACCGCTCCAAACCCCGTCCAAGGGCTTAGACGACACTGAAGTGGGACGAGAACCCTTGCGCTGGGCCTCCCCTCAAGACATGTTACCATGACCGAAGAAGCCATGAAATAGGCAAAAGGAATCATTTTCCTCGTTTTCCGAAAGGGAAAACTGAGGTAGAGAAATGCAATAATTTGTTCAAAGTAACAAAATCATTCAGGGTGACAGCTAGGATTAGAAACTCGATCTCTTGAGTGTACGTTCTCTGGTAATCTGGATCATCTTTCTTTTAAATAAGCGGTGGCTTGTGTTACTGATCCCTTAAGTTTTCTTCTGGTGGCCACTAATCATATTTTACAAGCCTTCACTCTTATTTTACAATCTTTTACTCATATTTTACAGTCTCCAAAAAAGTCCTAAAGGTCCGGTGCTCAGCAGATGGAAAGTCAGAGCTCCCTACAATAACTTGGTCCTTCCTGAATCCCTTGGCTTCGCAGTTTCTGAAGACAATGTAGCACATTTACTTCATAAACAGATTTTCTTATGGAACCAGGGCTCTGCTTTCCATGAGTGAGCAGGCACCATTCTAATAATGTTTGGCATTTACATACCTACCACCTCTCATCCCAAAGCTTCCAAGAACAACCAACAGATACATGCATAGCACACTGCACAACAGTTCAAGTAAAGGACGTTTTGGTTTCAGTCACCAGAACAAACCTGATTTTTTTACGAAAAGCACCAGAGACCAGGAATGCAGCCTGTCACCACTCCCTTGAATCAGGTCAAGAGTTAGGTAGAGCCTCTGTTAATCAGACTGGAAGTTAGAGATCAAGAGGAAACTTGAGGCTTTGTCACAGAATCTTCTTTAATTACAGGAGTAGCTCATAGCAACTCTCTATATTAAAGTTGTCTAACAATTTCCACTACTAATATTCAACTCCAGCCTTGTCTTTCTCATCTCCATCCCGGTGGCTGTGGGGTCAGGCTTGAGGTCACATTTGCAGCCTGCCCAAACAAGTGCCTGGCTGGCGTGAGCCTTGGGCGTCACGGCTGGAGTGACCCAGGTTTTGGAACTTCTGGAGCACTGGGAAACACTTTGTGTCCCCTCTTTAGAGTCCACGGAAGGCATGGGGTTACCCTACCGCATGGATACTGCTCTGTCCTCGGCTCCATCTACCTGTGCCATCTGCCCTTGTAGCAGGCAGCCGCAGGCAGGATGGGTCAGGACCCTGCCTGAGTGGGCTCCGGTGGGTCACCTACCGTGGGAATAATGGGATTTTTAGGAAGCCAAACACAGGTCAGGGTAGGGAGCACTGTGGCCTTGGGGTGCTCGCAGTTAGATTGCAGTTAGTCACAGCTCCTGCAGAAGGGTGACATGTGGCACCGTCCCTGCTGGGGTGTGCGGCTGGGACTTTAAGGGGCTGGTCCTTTAGCATCTTCCCTAATCAACGGGCAGTAAAAAATGCAGGATGAAAAAAGAACAAGATCAAATTCTTTGCTGCTTTCATCTCACTTTTTGACACTAATCCTCCCTGCACATAAACCCCATGCCACAAAGTGAGATATACATTGCTATTGGAATGAAGAGCAACTTGGAATCAGGCCGACATCAGCAAAAAAATAAAATAAAATCATATATAACCACAAAGGACCTAGCATGTTTATTACAGATACTTCTGGAGTTGATGGGCCAAAATAACCAGTCCAAATATGCATCTTGCAAAACATCACTTTTGCTTTGGAGATGCCGCTTCTTTTCTGTTTTTGTTTTTACAACTCATGGACTTCCAAATCTCATTTCTTAACCTCCTGGCAGGGTTGTGCATAAAGTTGGTCCTGCTGCAGTGGGCAGATAGTCAATGGCTTATGGTTAGGATAATCCCAATTTTCCTCTTTTCTGAGAAAGAAATGAAAACTTGATTCAAATGAGACTGGTTGAAATTTCCGCTTATTTCATCCTATGCAGAAATGGGTAGGAGACACCAAAGTGAGATCACAAAGAACATAGTCTGGTGATGGAGACTTCAATTCAGGGAAACCAAGAAAAGCTTGTGCCCTGGCACTAAAAGCCTCGCATTTTCAAAGTTCATGAGATTTTTTTTCTCCCTGTTACAACAACGGACTAATATTTAGCTCTTTTTGGTTTCTGTTTTTTTCAGGGGGTATTGATGGATCATACCAGTAAGTCTTTATCTTCAACAGTAAAGTCTTGAACACATTTTTAAAGAAAAAAAACCCAAAGAAAATTGAACAGTCAGATTCAAAGAACCACTAAATATTATGAGATCTACGAAAGCTGGTTACTCTTGTTCTTTCCCAGCAATGAAGAGATTACAAGGAAACAGAAAACGTCAGTCGCTGAAACAGAAATTTCACATAAGAACATTGAGCTTTGAAGTTCTCAGAATCCACAGTAAATTGCCAGGTGATCTGGAAGAAATACCAACACACCTGCAATGAAAATAGTTCAGAATTGCAGAAAGAAAATATTGTGGACAGTGTATTTTCTAAATCCAACAATTTTTCTTTTTTCTTTCTTTTTTTTTTTCCCCCAAATTTCTGTTCCTGTTCACGAGGAAGACAGAAAGAAAGGAAAAGAAAGAGCAGGAGAGACGACTTAGTAGATCATGACCGTGTCAAGCGACTACTGTTGGGAGACGAAACGTGGCAGCAATGGCTGTAACAGATACTGCTAACATAATTAACTCCCTGACATCAAGATCCTGCCCCTCGTTTCTCTCTGTTGAGCCAGAGACAAGCAGCAGGAGGAAAGATGTAAATATGCCTTTTCCAAACATTCAAGAACTTTCAGACTTTCTGGTTTTTAAACCTATGCAGGACCTGTAACTTCTGCATAGATAGAACGTAAAGCAGCTACCATTGTACATGTGTGCTTCTGAGAGTGGACGTTTCTTGAACTGAAGGATATATCAAGCAGAAAAGGTCCTCTACTCCTTAAGTAAACAGCGGGCAGCAGACACATCTAATGCCCAGGTTACTAGTCGGATGGAAGGACATGTGGGTTGCCTCACATATGGATCTGCTAACATGTGTACCAGAAAACAGGCACTATCAGTCCAAAACATAAGGCTGATTGTAAGCATTCCCTGGAGGACACATTTCCCAAGACCCTACAAAATTGGACTGGCAGCTTATAAAACGTACAATACTGATCCAGCATGTAACAGTAAACTATAGGAAATCATACCCATATATTTGGCCTTCAGACATGAGTGCAGAAATTGCCTGCTTTGGCACCACAAGCCCGTGGATCCACTTGAATCAAACACAGACCTCTAGCAACGGGTGACGAGAATGCAAAGATCTGTTCTCCATTGTCAAATACAAACACAAGAGAGGGAAAACGCTAATTTTCCTTTATGGCAAATTTCTTGACCAGCTTTTGCCACGAGTACGACCACCATAGCCAGGCCCTGCAGTTTAATTTCCCCGTAACATTTGCACCCTCTGCCACTCCATTTGCATCTCTCAACCACACATCAACTTGCGCTCTGGTTTGCTGCAGTAATTTATTGGTAACGTGTCACTAACAACTACTACAGGACTTAAGATCTTGATGACTACAAAACTAGCTTTGCAAAGGATCCAGCAAAAATTGCAGGTTGTCATTTTTGTCCGCCATTTCCCACACATAGACCCTGAGTTATACAAACCCGCATTTATAAAACATATGTTAGCATGAAATGTCTTGCAGCTCCCTGTCAAAGACAGAGGGGGGCTGTTACAAATTCCCTCACTTCCACAACTCCTCTGCTGCCAGCTCAGGTACCCCTCAAGAACTTTGCAAAACCTGACATCCTGCCTTACTCACTTGTGGGGGAAGAGAAGGCACCCCGGAACCGCCTTTTGGACTATCTCCTCCTGATGGTTTTCTAGATCAAAAACTGGAAATGCTTCAGGGATTGTTGCCAGATGGATAAAAAAAAGAACTTTGTGTCTAATCAAGATGAGGCTAGCTAAAGGTTTGAGCCTGCATTTTTAAGACAAAATAAGACATTTTGAAGCAAAACCACATGAATAAATCTATCCCCAGAAGTAAAACTATTAGAGGAATTCTGAGTGTATGAGGAGGAAGCCAGGAACTCCTAGCCCTTTTCTGAATCCAGCTGGGTGCAGGGGAGGGGGAATCAAATGGCACAGATTTCTTCAGACAAACTGGGAGAAACACTCTGATGTGTCCGACAGAAGCATTTGACTCTGTGTTTGGAAGTTTATCATGACCGATCAATTCTGGAAGAATTAGTGAGTGAGTTCTGCTTTTTGGCACTGACACAGTCATGGTAAAAAGGCTGGAGGCGAAAGGGAAGTAATTTTCATAATGCGGTGAACTGTTGCCATCAATCCTTACCCAAAACATTTCTTCTACTTACTCTAGCGCAGTGCTGTTCTGCAGGAGCTTTCCTCTTAGCTACTGCCCTTTGTCTCAGGAAGGCTCTCGACCTCACTCGTGCTCTGGATGTAGAGATCCAAGCCAAAGACCAAAGTCTTTGGGAGTTCAATCCTTCTACGGACTTCAAAGAGCTTGGGATATGTAACTTAGTCCAGACAGAAAGCATAACATACGTTTGGAACAAGATTATATACGTAAAAATAGAAAAGATTGAACGACTGTTAAGGAATGCAGTGTGATGGGGAAGCCTGATGTAAGCTGTGCATGGCACTTACACAGCTATTTTCAGCCTCTAACCTAGGTGCTCTGAATCCTAGTAGAAGAACCTACCTTTTCTCCAGCAATTATAAAGACTTTAAGATTTAATCCTCTAAATCATGCCTATGCTGTGTGTCCATACCTGCTGTGAGCAGATGGCATGACTGCTCCCCTAAGGAACTAACTGAGCAACAACTACAAATAGCCAATGCTTATCCTCAGCACTTAGTGCAAGAACACTGAGGCTACACATTTTGGGAGGAATCAGCAACTCGCAGAATTAGTCCTTAACAGGAAGTAAGCCAAACACGAAGGCAAAATAAAAACCCTTAACCGGAAATGCCAGGCCCAAACATATTCAGGTATTTTGAATAATGTAAGTTTACATAATTCTTAATATTTCTCAGGCATGCCTATGTTTGCCTCCATTTGCGCTTGCTGCGATTGAAGACAGGAATAGAGCATCATCAAGCTCGTGGAAATCAGGAGATCACAGAAAAATGCTGTTTTGTAATTGTTCTCAACCAGTTCTGCAAACCTAAGCAGTTCAGACAGTCTGGAAACATTTCCTTACTCTCTGATGCTCACATGAAGCAAACTAAGCTCTGGCCTTTTTGAGGTCTACCCACGTTCTCTAAATGACTGTATCATATTTCTTTATTTACTTAGAATTTTTCACCAGTTAATCTCTCCCTGTCTTGTTTTTAATTAAACAAAACAAATAAATGAATCAAGGAAACACAAAACAACTTAAGGCAAAGCTTTTCAAAGCGTAAAGCTGATTTTGATACCCACATGTTACTGATAGTCAGTGGGTCTTGTCTTGGGAATATAATTCCCTTTTGTGCCTTTGGAAGGTGCACAAAAAACGTGTAGGTGATTACAGTGACGGATCTATTAATTGGTATCATCTGGATTTTACGTCGCTTAATCAATGTCTGAGCTCTGACTGCAAAAGAAGCTTAAACTGACACCCTCACTCTTTCCTGCTTAATGCTCCCTAACCTGTCTTCTTCGATATACGAATATAATTTGAGGGTCCGACAAGGGCACAAGTCTCATTACATCATATCACGGAAATTAGAAATGAATCAATAAACAAAGAGGCAAATTCCTGATCAGCTCGTTCCTACCACACAATGTGGAATTCTTCACATTTTACCCCTAATCCCACATCTGATCAAACTGAAATGTCTTCAGGGTCAGGAATGCCTCCGCTTACCTTTGGTATTTCTTTCACAGTCTAATCACATCTCAGAAAAACTGGTATTTTGTGTCTATGTGTCTTATCTTTATCCTTTGTATAATTTGTGCTGTTTAATGCTGAAGAAATAATTCAGCAACACACTTCATGCGACGGAGCAGACCCTTAACGGAGAAGAAATGCTGGCATGGCCTGAGTAACAGATTAAATGCCCTTCTTGGCATATTCATTTTTACTGTGTCTTTCAGCATAATTTTGACATGGAATTTTCCTGGCATAAATCACACAGGTTTCCCTCTTCCCCTCCACACCACGCTGCGTAGCTCTGTGTTTTGGTAAATCTCATCTATTAATAGTTGCCCTCTGTGGCTATAAAAAAATACCTCAGTAGTCAAAAGCCAACCCTTGCTAGGGAACAGCTGTGGATGCCTGAACGCACGCAGGACCCGGCATCACACAGCAAAGCCCTTTCTTGGCTCCATGTCAGAGCAAACCGATTAAATAAGGCCATAGTCAAGCTAACGGAAAAGGAGCCCCTTCCCTGCAACAGAGGGAGAGAGAGGCCGACTCCAGCACTAGGCTGGAGAAATATCAGGGTATTTCCATTTTCTCACTGACATTTTCTTTTTCCTTTTTTAACTCAGCAAACCCCCCTCCTGTGTCTTCCTCGCTCCACCCTTCTGCCAAGTCCCAATAAACTCTTGCACTTAAAGAAATAGAACAAAGACGTCATCGCAGCGAGTATCAAAGGTCGCGGGGTAAATTTTAAGGTCTAGTCTACTTTTTTTTGCCTGATTGATTTAACTGATTAAAGCATTTCTGCTCTTCCTGTGCTTTCAGCAGCATCCTGGGTAACTCAGGGGAAATTCAAACCAACCAGCTGTGATCCATATTACAAAGTCAAGGCTGGAAATACAACACAAGGATGTTGACGGGGCCATACTGGAAAGGGTGAAAGAAGAGGAATATTGTCTCCTGGTAAAGTGACAAAGTGTTTTAATGTGTCAGAATGAGAAATATTCAGCTTAGCAGAGGATACAAGGAGTTCACCACCCTCTCAGCACTGAAGGGTACCACTCCCATCACAGAGGGGCTGGCCGGTGACACAGTACCTGGCTCCAGGCAGCAGGAATCCTCCACGGATTTCACTTTGAATTTTCATTTGCATGAGCTAAAGTTCTTGAAAATCCTCAAGAATTGCTGAGTTTCAGGGACTTTAATGCAAAGTCTGTATAACGCCACAGCCATCGCGAGGGTCGGTAGGGAAATGGTACGGGAGCCTCCGGTCCTTTGGAAACCAGGCGCGGGCTCGCCGCACTTGTAGCACACCTGGTCCGAGGCTGCAGGCACTTACAAAGCTAATGCCACATAACTTCAGCACTTTTCGAATTTCCCTAGCGACATTTTACTAAGATAAATTCTCCTTGCAAAGCTGATGGGAATGATTTGAAAAACCAACAAAGTCTTGTGCTGGGGAAACTAACTACCACGGCTTCTCACTGAAGCCCTCAATTTATTGACACGACAAGGTTATAGCATGAGAAGCAAATTTTTTCCATATTATCTACTGGCAATATAGCTCAAAAGATGCATTTTGAGGCAGCAGAAAGAATTTTATTCTCCAAAGCCTTGTAATTCAACCCTGCTGAAGCTGCCCTCACACAAATCAGCGATGACACATCTTTTCAACGTCTAGGGCCAAAATTATTTTTAAAAGCATTGCAGGTAATTGCCACTGCTGTCATTCCAAACCACTGCTGTTTCCAACTATTTTACCATCACTGATGTAACCCAACCAGTGCCAACAGCAAACATGGGTTGCTTCTGCAATTATTGAATTAACAGAAATAATACATTTCACAACAAAGAGCTCACACATATCAATGGCCACGACCAGATCTTTAACTAGAATTTACATGAGATGTTCTACGTTTCCAAGGTTTGTTAAATACTACTCAAACATCCGGGTACCTTCTCAAATAATTGGTCTGCAGGGTGCAGATTTTATCGATCTTTTTCACTGGGGTGGATTGGCCACAAGAGTCTTTAAAACAATGGTTGAAAAAAAAAAAAAAAATTGCTGAACCTAGTTCTCCTGAACAATTTCAGAAAGATCAAATTAGGCCAAAAATCTAATCTCGGTTTCAGTGGGGTCCCTTTTTAGCAGGGGTCCCTCTAGCAGGGTCCCTCCTTTAAAAGAAAAAGGAAATTAAAAATGAAAAACAGCACTGGGGAAAAGTTAAGCATGTACTTCAAACTCACACATGCCAGGAAATTTAGAGTTAAAGGTGAAACTCCACCCTAAAGAGCTCCATACTGGAGATATTTCAGCGAACAAACATAACGTGTTCTGAAATACAGAGACCCAGTAGGGTGCACTAGGTATGGAGTTTCAGCCTTCACTCCAAATTTCCTGGCTTTTTGGAGGTTTATTAGAGTTTCATAGCCCAAACATTTAAGTACTCCAAGAAGTTTCCTCAGTGCAGCTCCCCCTGATCCTTTTGGAAACTGGGAACAAGCACTCCAATGGCGTAGCCACCCATCCATTATTAATGAACCTGAAAACATTTTCTTGCAAATTTATGTTAATTTGGAGTGCTGAAATTATGTGCAAACTAGGTAGCTTCAGTTGAGTTACCCTGAGAAACTCCAAAATAGCAAATGTACTCAGAACAAAATTGAAGGACAGGATTTCATTGACCCCAGCAGAGCAAGTGCTCCTAATCTTCCTCCACTGTACGTGGGTCCTGTAACTCTGCTTCAGCCAGGGCTGCAATTAAGCAAACACAGAATTGGTNCATGAAAAATGACTATGGCTATCAGCATCACACTTTTTTACAACACAGCTTTTATGAACATGTGTTACAAATATTGAAGTGGTTCCAGAGTATCTCAGGAATCCTAAAAGATCTGTTGTGAGGCTCTGCATCATCGCATTTCCTGATAGCTCAAAGGAAATTATTACCAGCAACTCTCTGTAGCCCCTCTGATCACCCACATCCTTCTCAAATATGCACACAGAGAAAGTTTTAGGACTCTCTGTGATGATTTCAATGGGTGTCTTGACATACAGCTAATGGAAGAGACATCACACATACTTTGAAATTGGCCTCACCGGTCACTCTGCACAAGCCTATCTTAGTGGTGGACACGTGCAAAATCAATGGGACAGCTCCAAAAGCGATGGGACAGCTCCAAAAGCGATGGGACAGCTCCACACTGTCCTGATCCTGGGGCATTTGAGGGACAATTAATTCTTCTTGCTGCCGTTAAGAGAAGATAAACTGAGACATCCACTTCTTGGGTTTCCCCTAGCCCCAAACTGGGCAGAGGAGAGAGCCTATACTGAAGTGATGACCTGCCTTGGGGAAAGAAGGAAGACAGAATAGGGAGGAGGCAGACAGAGACTTAAAACATCAGGAACTGGTGCCAAAGAAGTTCAAACAAGGGCCAATAGACACAGACTGTGCTTCATGCTGTTGCCTACAAATCTGCCTCTGCATCCTTTCTCCTTCAATCTTTTCCAAGACCTTCCTCTCTTCCATCACCTTTCCATTTAGTTAATCCCCTCCTCACTCTGTTCCAGCTATCAAATTTAAACATACGCACATACCCAAATCCCCTGACACACTCCTTCTCATACCTCTGAAATCCCCCAACAGGCCAACAAATTAAAAAAAGAAAGACTACCAAAAAATCACAAGCGATGATTTNTTTTTTTTTTTTTTTTTTTTTTTTTTTAACTGGATCAACTGATTAATTTGGGGAAAAAAAAGGACAAGTTTTCAAGCTCATAAACCCTTCTTTGTATTGTTATCTTTTTTTCCTAACACTATTAATTGGCTTAAGAAAAGACATCCCCCTTGCTGCTGAAACCTGCCTTAGTTGCAAGCTTCAGCCCTCCCAGCTACATGAAGAACACCATTGCTCTGAAAATCTTAGCACCGGCACAGTATTATCTGTTTCTTCTGCTGAGAATTTGCATTACTTTTCCCAATCTTTCCATCACATCTACTGAGGCTGCAGGCGAGTCCTCTGTGGCATAAAGGTGTTTTTCTATGCAAAAATATACACTCCTTGTAGAAACTGCTATTTTCTGAGTAGTCACACTTTTGGGTTGGCTTTCTCCCCCTGCATTAAGTTCACAGATATCAGGCAAAGGCAGAGCTGCTAGGCCAGTATTCATGCCTCTGCTCATATTGACATTTTCAGCTGAGACTATATGAAGAAAACTCACCTTATCCTTCTCACCCCTTCTCCTGAACCCTGCGAACCCACTACGTGAAGGCACCAATAATGCCGAGGGTCTGAAGCGTGGCTGCCCAGAGCAAACTCCCGCAGGACATAGCACAAGTCAGCATCATCTCTTCTGAAATATTTCTGTACATTTTCACTGGCAGCAATAGTGAAGGGATCATTAGGAAAAAAAACCCAACTGAAGTACTATTTGTGCAACTCCAGCAATCCATGTGAGAGGCAAAGTCAAATGTATCATGCTCATGGACGTTGCAAACGGAGCATGGTGGAGGTGGCTGCTCTGTATTTCCCCAAGGGGCAGCTATTGCTTGCAACAATTGGACTTAAATTCCTATCAGAAAAGAAGTCTGAAAGATAGGATGGGAATTGCAAATATAAGTATTGCACCTGGTTAAGCTTCCCACAGAAATAGCCTGTGCTTTGTATCTTTCTCTGTGTGAAAGGTGCAACCTCCTGAATTTACAGAACGTTTCAGCTGCCGCTAATTAAACACACAGAGGGCACCTCACACCCACTACTGAAGAGAGGTCGTACACAAATGGATATGGGAGAAAAACAGGGTGATTAATGCAAAGCCCCATAGCACTTTAAAGAGGCATGTTGGACGTGATCGAACTGTGGGTCTGTGTGTAAGACAGCATGATTTGAATTGATCAGCAAAGAGAATAAAACAGCTTATATACACTGCTACTTTTCAGAACACGGGAGGGGATGAGCGCCACCTTGTTTGCTTAAACAGAGGCTGGTAAGGGGTTGCTGGAGAGCGCCCGTGCCCACAGGGCAGCCAGGCCTGGAGGCCGCGGTGCTGCAGAGCAGCAAGGGGCAAACTCAGTCCTTGCCAAATCTGCAGACTCTGCGCTTGCAAATCTTCCATGTGGGGTTCCAGAGCTAGAGCCAAATGGGCCTGCATTAGCACTGGAGAGTATAATAATACTTTAATCTATTGTCTCCCACAAGGATTCTTAATGATCTCTGATAGTTTACTCCATAGATTTTATAGGCTGTCTTCATTCCAAGCATCCTGCAGTTTGACCAGACAGTGATCTTTTTACATAATGGATAATGTCCATGAAAGAAACCATGAGTCCTATGAGTCTTGGGGAAAAAATGTTTCTTGAAAAAAAGCTGTTGGAAAAGATGACTGTGGGTCAAGCTAAATCGAGCAAACTCCTACTGTTTCTAGGGTGTGCAATCGTATATGTAGAAATAGTTTCTGTAGTACTGAAGTCCTGTCTATATCAGAATTCAATACTAGACTTATAAATGTCAGTTGCTAGCATGGGAACAGATGCAACTCCTCCCAGCTGATTAACATCCTTGACATCTGGAATAGAGGACAGAATAAACAGAGAGGACAGAGGATTTCCTGTTGGGACTTGGCTTTTGGGTGACAACTACCAAGATACAGCAACTCTCCTTGAGAGTGTTACCTCTCCACCTTCTGAACAGCCCTGGGGCTGGTAATTAAAGAACTAGACATTTAATACCAAATCCCTAGACAAAAACTCAGGTATTTGCTATACGTCTGTCTGATACCTGCGTGAATGCAGGAATCCTTGACGTCAAGAGCTGCGCAATGCACTCTTCGAGGCAGGGGATTAAGTTCTCTAGCTTCCTGAATTGAAGAGCTTTGATGAATTTCTTCTGTTCTTTTTAGTGTTTAGGATTAGGTGGAAATTAATCCTTTATTGGGAATCAAGGAGTTTTTCTTACAACTCTTCTAGCTCCTAGAAAACGGCATTAAGTATGCCTCCCTCCACCAGAGTAAGTTGACCATATTTTGCAAAGAAGCCTTATGAAAAGATTTCCAGTGGAAGAGAAGGAAAAAGAGTTAAGAGGCAGATCTGATCAGAAACTCCATGGAGGAGCCCTGAAGTGCAGCCACAGCTCAGTTATCTGTACAAGGTTGACCTAGGCTGTGGGTTAGCCAGCCACCTCCTGCTTTTAATGCTACTGCTGCCATCCACATGGCATAGCACAGTGTGCTCTTCAGACAAGGCTCTGCCATACCCATTGCTGTTCAAAACCACTATGGAAATTTCTACAAATTGTTCAAATGTGTATTCAGAGTCTAATTTACATATGACTGGAACGTGCCAATGCCCTTAATCTTGAGCGAGCTGACACGAGGCAACGCTAAGCTTTGCTGAACTGCACAATACAAGCGTTGGAAAAGGCCACAGAAAAGGGTGGGATCAGCAGGGCACTGGACTCCAGCTCTTTGGTTTGGTGTTACCCTGAGACTGCAGGCAGGTACTGCAAATAGACTCCGGAGCGTGTACAGCTCATCCCTGCCGCTTGTTTAGGCAGAGCAGGAGGGTTGCAGGAGCCTTCAGGGCACACATGTGGATGTTGAGACAGCCTGTCTCCGGGGTCAGTTATTCTGAGGGGATTTCCAGCAAGTATTCAGTAGATTGTATGAATCGAGGGAGTTTGAAGACAATGCAGTAGCTTTTACTGTTTCACGAATTTCATCAGCATTTTCCTAAGAAGGCAGCAAGGGGAATGCTTTCTTATCTGTCCATGCGATCCTGTGGTGAAGCCTGATGTGCAAGCCCAATATTACATAAAAGGAATGTCTCTGTTAACCATTGTATGGTGCAAGAATTTGCCACATCAAATGGCACTTACAGAGCATGATTTCCTATGATCTCTTCCTGTTTGTTTCAAGTTTTTTGAAAAGGAGCCATGGTAGGTGTCATGAGCTCAAAGTCTTCCCTATTTTGTAACCAGCAATATCCCAAACAACACAAGGAATGTGTCTTTTTGGCAAGTGTGTTTATCCTTGCTCCTTCCTTTTGTATTGGGCCAGACTGTATGATCGTAGCATGTTCTAATTTCCCAGAACTGCAGAAACAAAGAAAAGCTGAACAATATTTGCAAATCTTGTGCTGGGACTAAATACATTTTGTCCCACTCTCATGAAATTAATAGAAGGAAGTGAGGCAGGTATTCTTGGATAAAGCCTGCTGTGTGGCTAATGATAATCAGTCTTTTGTTTTTTCCCCATAGGCTATTAAAAAAGAGGAGGGATGATCTAGTTGGTACCACAACGTTTGCAGCTTTCTGCTGAGCAGCTCTGAGAGCAGAGTCCCCACCCATCGGTGCTGTCCCCGTGAACTGTCCCTCTGGCAAACTTCTTTACAGATATGCCACTGTACTTAAATCTCTATGCATCAACATCCCCGCTACCTGACTATGGCACGGAATCCCAGTTCTTTGGAGGAAAATATGTTTTGAGAGATGCCTCTCTTCAGAGGTTGGAGAGAAAGGGGAAAAAAAAAAAACCAGCACAACTCTGCTGCTGGGATCAGCTCTAAGGTCACCATAGTTGAACCACAACAGTGACTGAAGGACACCATCAAAGTACCTGAGCACTTTCTCCAATGTGCCAAAGGGATCACAAGCAACTTATAACGCAGATCAGAGGTGTCTTGAAATTGTTCCAGCGATATCACATCTGTGGTTGCACTTAGTCAAGAAGCATCCACAGAGTTTTTTGTAACAAGACTCATAGCAACTTTGTCCCAGGGTGGAGGCTCGATGGGCGGGGACTGAGACAGTCAGAAGAAGGGAAGTGATTGGAAACAGATACATCTTCTTTTGGGGACAAAGAGGCGCTGAAGAGGGTTCCTGTTTATAACAGCATTAATCAAGCATTAGCACTTTTTGGTTGGTTCCAGAGGACAAAAGTATTTCAGGAATAAACTCTGCATGGTGAACAGCTGGCTACAACTGCTGACACTAAGGGTGTAGAAGGAGCAAAACCCAGTAGCGTCTGAGGCCCCCCCAGTACCAAGGAAGGCTGTGAAGAGTCTTTACAGCACAAAGCCCAGGAAACTTTTTACTGGTACCATTTCATCTTTTTTCCCCTTTTTTATTTGATGCCTCATCAGACTGAGGGCTCTTTTCTCTTTCTTCTGCTATTGTTAGACTGAACTTTGGCAGAAGAAATACCTGGAATTAGATGTGAGCTCTCAGTGGCTGTAGAGATGTCTTCATTGATGTGGTGCAAGGCCTGCACTAGAGGGGACTGAGGACTCTTTGCCAATGAAAGTGATGACAAGAGGGGCTGGTGATGCAAAATGGGCCCAGACGGTGCCAACTGAGTCACAGATTTTGACTGAGTCACTAATTGGCATGGAAATCTCTCTCAGGGGATGACGCTGAGGGCAATACCAAAGCCAAACATAGGGTTTGAATCTTCACCCTTTCAGTCAATGAAGGCTTTGCTGCCAAAGCCACTGCCCTAAACCTGTATTTGTTAGCCTAAATACTCAAAGCAGTGTTCAGCCTTGCAAGCTTCATTGATCAAGTCCACAGGCCTAACAGCTGTATTTTGCCATACTGAGTGCAAACACCCATCATAGTGGTGGATATGAGCTCATCAGCCACCAGATAAACGCTCCAGAGAGATGGAATATCTTCTACTGCCCCTCTTGGTTTCATTGCCAGTGATCAATGCTGCATCACAATGTCTGTGCAAAGACAAATAAATGAAATCTAACTGTTTTTAAAAAATGTTTGCAGAGTCTATGGATTTTCTCAGGCTCTACCCTGTGGAAGAGGACCTTCAGGCCCCCCTCACTGACTTAAGTGTGTCAGTCAAGAGAAGGTGCTTCTCAAGCCAAAGTGAAGATGTAGAAGATCTGTGAGCTCGATGCCATGAAAAGCAAGTCCTTCAGAGTAGTTCAGCAAGGTGGCTGTCTCCAAAAGGAACATATAACTGCATATAAAAAGCAACTATGCTGTGTTAAAGTAACTTAAGATTTTGGAACTAAATTCCTTGCTCAGGCTTGTGCAAGTACAATCTGTGCAGCAAAAAAGACTTCATTTGAAATAGAAACATCTCTGTATGTCAGAATAACATTAAGGCACAGCCTTAAATCTGTCAACTACAATTTAAAAGGCTTTTCTTGTTTCATTTTGTATGGGTATTATGCTGGTCACAGAACAAGTGATAAAAGGGTACTATCAGATTAAAAATAATGTATTTTTCTAAAAAATGTCATAGCTGTTATAACTAACACCTCGAGTTCTCAGAACTATGGTGTTAAAACAATCCAATTTGCATTATGCCTTTGATGATATTTGCTTAGTTGTGTTCCTCTCCAGTTGAACAGTATTAAAAGATTGGTATTTTTCCTTTCAATATTTTCAATCATTAGTATTTAAAGTATTTCCTCATTTGAGCTTTGTTCACTGGTAACTGACTAAAGTCAAGCTGAGCTATAAGGATTTTTTAAAAAACAACCTCACTGGAGGTTAAAAAAAAAAAACAACAAAGCAAACAAACAAAAAAAACCCCAAAAAACCAAACAACTGGAAAGGAAGCGTTTCTTTGCAGCTTAATTATGTGTATTTAAAGCTCCAGTAGAGCTGATAATGTTGTTTAAAAACTTGTCTCTACTAAGGAAGTTACAAATACAGCCTGAATTGCTATAATGGAAGGGACTCCAGAACAGCTCATACTTTCCTTCTTAATCTGAACTTTAGTGTTGACAACACAGGGTGTTCTGACCATCTAGTGGTTTTCCCCCATGACATGACAGCTTTAACCTTCATCTTCTCTGTGTTTATATTTCTAACTCATTCACAGGGAACACTTTTTTATTTAAACATAATAACTCTTATCTGAAGATGATCAAAAGCAAGTTGGAGTCATTGTAGATACGTGGTACTCAACTGATGCAAGTTATTCAGGAATGCCCCTCTTCAAACTACAACAAAGGCACTCAGGATTTTATAAACTCACATCCGCCTACAGAAAGTTGCCCTGCCATTTGCAATGAAATGGCATTACCCCCATTTTTCTAAGTACAAAAAGGGGCACGGAAGAGTTCAATTACCCACCCAATGTGTGCAACAGCACTGCCAGGAACCTGGTACCCACCTCCCTCCTCATAACCCACAGACTCAGCTGCCCCTCTGCAGCAGTGCTTACAGAAAGCTGTACTTATAACATTAAGAATATAGAATAACCTACCTTCAAATAAGTCCCACAGAATTAAAGTCTACCTAAGAGTATATATGTTCTGTTCCATGCCTGAGGGGCTCTTCCCTCTCCAAATACATATGAGCTTTCTATGACGTCCAATCCCCACTCCTAAAAGTCTGCGGTTAAAATAGACTGTGCAATGCTACAATATACTGCTCATAACCAACAACTAATGGGTCTCCCAAAGTTGGCTGCTTCAGTCTTTAGCACTAACTTTCTTTAGCTTAGGTGGGGAATACCAATCCAATGTTAAGATGCTGTTGAGGCCATTACTGAGATTGCATTTGGATAACTGTAAGGTGAGCTAAATACTAAGAAAAAAAAAAATAATTAAAAACTCCAAAGCCCATAATGCTAATAACACAAGGGTTCAAACAGCCAGCAGGCTGATCAATACCCAGTCAAATATTTATTAATATGATCATTAAAAAGCTTGCTTGTTTAAGAAATTGCCTACCTGTAAGGAGAATATGGGTCAAAGCACGTCTTGGTGACTTCTGTTATCTCTGGGTTACAGCATTCCCCACCATCGAAGTTGTATCTCTCGTAATTACAATCCATGTCACACACACCATTCTGCTTCTTCTTGTTGAAGAGCGTGTGGCGTACGTGTCGGCAGTCTCCTCCATCGTACCCGGTCAAGGTGTGGTTGCACTCAGGATCACAGTTCTCATCCCCAATCTTGCTGATATCACAGTTGGCCAGGATGAGTCGGTGGCGAAGGGAAGAGTTCTTCACCTCCAGCACCTCCAGCTCCCAGGTGATGTTGTAGCGGCTGAAAGCCTCATTTAAATGCTGATGCTGGAACTCAATCTGCTGCCGGCTGACAGTGGGGTTCTGGTGCTTGTCATCATAGAGATTTACGACACGGTAGCGAACAATTTTGTTGCGGCGGAAGCTAGAGAGCTTGTTGTAGCTGGCGATTACATCCATGTTGTCACAGACTGTCTGTCCACAGAGAGGAGGGTCTAGGCTGGTATCCAACAAATAGCCATGATGATAGCTGAACTTGCTCTGAGGACTGCTGCCATCCTTCATGGGAGACCAGGTGTTTTTCACATTCAGTAAACTGTCTTGAAGAACTAGCTGAGGTAGAGGCATGTCTTGTCTGTGAATTGCCTGGCCCATGTCCAACAAGATCTCCTTCTGAGACCGGGCTGTCCTCCAGAGGCTGAAGTGCTCTACGTAACCCCGATAGTTCTGGTTCAGGGCATTTCCTCCAACCATGAGCACCTTGCACTTCAAGGTCAGAAGACTGAAGATGCTGCCCACTTGCTCTCCACTTGTGGCCACCTGGGCACCATTCACATAGAGTTTCATCAGGTGCCCATCATACGTGGCAGCCAGATGCACCCACTGGTTGGGGAGGTAGCTGCGATGTGCTGCAATGGTGGTTACTTTGCGAGCACGGTCCGTCTTCAGAGAGAAGAAATAGCGGGGGTCTCTATTCCCCTGGTCACTGACGGTGTTAATCCCCAGGACCCATCCTCGGTCACGGGAGGTGTAAGAACATTTGTCATATAGTCCTATGTGCCCCCAAAAAAGAAATATGAATAAATAAGGATGACAGAATAAAGAAATTAGTCTTTCAATTGTATAAATATATCTTTCTATATGTATATAGACACACTCACCTACATATGTTAGAAAGTTAAGTGTATAAGAAAAACATTAAATCATCTAGGGTGTGATTGTGGGAGGTCATGTTAAGACTTGCTATTAAAGGTCACGTTTTGCCAGTGACGCGTATGAATGCGATTCCCCTTTCCTGACCAAAAACCAAAACCCTTTTGCAAATTTCTATGAGCAAAATGTTGTACCGTCCATGTGGTTCTTACCTTCACTCAACCCATACATCACTGGTTGAAAATAAGAACGGTCTTGAGAAGGAATCCTTGTTGATCTCGCTCATATATCATACCCCTGAACCCTGTATCTAATAAGGTCCAGAGGAGAAATAAGTACAAAATCTAAGTACTGCAGAGTTTGAGAACACTGAGCAGCCGCAACAATCTTGGTAGGATCAAGCACCCAAATCCTACAGAGAGTGAATGCAATGTGTTCAGGCTACCTTCAAATTCATACCCAATAAAAATCAGTAAGCAAGTGGCATACATTGGTGTGCTGGATGTGCTCAGCAAGGCGTATACCACACCAGGAAAGGGCAAGAAACGTGCACGGACCGACACACACACATTCAGAAAGATTCCTGCTCCCTCACACACACAATAACAATTTGGTGCACCGCAGGGAATATACACTAATGATTTCTCTCATAGACAATGTGTGGATCCACACCTAAAGCTCTCTCAACCGGTCTTCAGACAGCTCCAAGCAGTGGGAAGAGCCCACACCTTCTCAGTTTGGGACAACAGGTTTGGCAAGTTGAAGACATACATTTCCATCTTTCAGTTCTCAAAGGCCAAGGGCTGCAGGGACACCCCTCAACTGAAAAAATCATCGTTAGAGCCTTCAGCACCAAACAGCCTTTCTACTATCAGCACATAGAAAACAACGCTTCCCCGAAGCCTTCACTCCAAAAGCCTAAACGAAAATCATAAATCTCTGACAGTTCAGTCCTCATGAAAAGACTAAATATCCCCTTACCTCACCCCTGCACCCCTAACCCTCCCAGCACTACAACCAAATAACATCTTCTGCTTCTGACCAAGTTGCTCAACAGCCATCTGTTAACAATCACTCATTAACAGTGCAGTCTTGTCTAGTATCAACAGAGCAAAGGTTACAGGAGCATTCACTGTATTTTTCCTCCCCTCTCCCAGCACCCACCTTCCCCCCTCTCCTCACACCCTTCCCCTCTCCTCCTCCTCCCCCTGTAAAAAGTCTGCTGATGAGAAAGTTAAAAAAATTTAAACAGGCCTTTTTTCTGCACGCTGGTATTTTGCTAGGGACTCTGAGCTCCCCCTTTTCCTGTTTCCTTTGGAAGAGAGATCCCAGGGTTCGGAAGGTAATATGTTTATTCATCTGTAGGGCACACTCAGTTCAAAACCTTTTCGAGACCAGCTTCTAGTTTATAGTGCTACTTCTGATCACGGGAAAGGAGAGGAGGAGAACCAGGGAAGGAAAAAACAAATATGCTAAAAAAAATTACACTTACTGGGATGGATATTTACCTGAGAAATTCGTGATATGAAAGCCAAAGCAACCAATGACCTTCTGGAGTCTGTTTTTTAAGTGTTTTTTAATTTTTCTTTATGGAATAAATACTTCTACAAAGCATTCATTTTCAGAAGTATGAGAGCCCCTAAACGTCTGCATTTTTATGAATCTCAAAGGAAGGTATTGTCCAACGATAGTGGGTGGATAATACTGCAATGAATGAGAAGACAGCTGGCAAGACAAGTCCCTCTTCCAAATAAGTAATAAAAAAAAAAAGAGTTATAAAAATCTCAACTTATTGTAATAAGACCATTAGAGCTGGTCAGACATTTTTTAAGAGAGATTTTGCCTGCCAAGATATGCTAACACGGTGAGAGCAGAAAAAGTGATGCAGAAATGTTCTAGTCCCAACAAATCTCTCTGAGAAGGTGTGGGTCTTCGACATGGCCAGGGGAACCCCAGGGACTCCCTCGGCTGTTTTGACTGCAAGCATAGAAGGTCAACCCATCCCAGCCATGCTCCCCATCATCTCCTGCCACCTTTGCCACCCAGCGACCGAATTCTCCAGGCCTGCGGACCACAGGGCAGCTGCATACGCAATAGCTACTCCACCTGTTTCTTAAGGCATCTGAGATCCCTGCTGTTGGATGGACAGCTGGAAGTCCTGGAACAGGCTTCTGGGGTCTCCAGCTCTGGGGAAGTCCACCATACAGTCTTTACGGGTCAAGCTTTTTGGCTTTTTGTACTGACTGGGGCTGGAAATATTCCTCCAAAGAACTAATAAATTATTGTGGAATGGAAATTCAGTTTCCTAGCCAGCATTAAAGAACATCTTCCCCTCTCTCTGAAGTGCTGCATGATGCTAGTGATTGACCTCAGCTGAACAGATGGAGCTGCTGGAGGAATACTACAGAATAGTAGCAATCCTCCCTTGCCTTTGAGCATTTAAACCCTGATGTGATGCAACGTGTCTTGAGTTTGGCTCAAACAGCTGCCATCAATTCAAGATTTACAGGGAGCCAAAGGAGGGCAGGAAAAGAAAAAAACAGTGACAATAGGGACACCACTGAACATGCTAGTATGAAAGCTGCTGAACTAAAACAGTCTACTATTCCAGCTCCTTACATTTTCTAGTTTAGGGCAAAGGTCATTACTGAATCCATATGCCACGTACAGTATTCTTTTCTCAAACTTTTACTATTACAGATGCCCAACTCTTGATGAAAAGATGGATTGAAGACAATCCCTTCAGCAGCAAGACTCGTTTTCTTCTTAAGAGAAAGGAAAAAGAGTAAGAAAAGGGATAAGAAACCCCCACTCCCTGTAACTTGCAAGTCATACCAGTTCTTTATGACCTTCTTTCGCTTGTATGCTGTACCTACTTTCCCAATCCTTCACTTACTTTTGGCTTTAGACTAAGAATCCTCCGGCTAAGGGAGTGTCACTTTTCCGTTTTGTCCCCAGCACAATGAAACTAATTTCAGCTGGGACTTTGGATGTCATAATAAAAGAATTTATTACTTCTTCTATGACAACTAATAAGGGCAAAGCCATTGGAAGAGGGACATGTGAAATAATTGCCAGAACTTCTGAAAACTGAATAATTTGATGTTTTCACAATTTATTTCAATTTAGTAAAAGGTTCCATAGCCATGAGTTATTTCTCAGACATAATTAAGAACATTTTAAACAAGAGGCCTCTTTTACCCCAAACAAGGCTGGTTTTGAGCAAAATCACCCCTCACAATGGTTGACACTCTGAATTTCAAAATTCAGCTGTGACCACAACCAACATTTACATGAAAAACATACAGAGTTTAGGTTCTCGTTTACACTGAGAATTCTTTACAATAATATGGTAAAGGACATTTTTAGCTACTTAATATCCCTTTACAAACCAAGAGTGGTGTAAAGAGGCCTCATGGTAAATGAGACTCAAGCCAATGACTGCAAAACCACAATTTGGCGAATATGCCTGAAGTTTCTGAGCCAAGAAATGGTGCGAAATAAAACTGATGTTTGTCTTCCCCACAGCAATTAGATTAAAAAAATATGTACAAGTTTCATACAGCAGCAAACAGTTTTCCTCACTTCTGCTTGCCCTGAGTTGCTAGAAAGGGATGGAGCTACAGCTGAGAAGAATACTGACAGCCCTTCTAACTCCTTAGTCTGAATGATTTTTTTCCCCGTAAAGCTCCTGTTCCTAAACCCCAAAGGATTAAAACAGAATTTTATCTTTTAGTAAAAAAAAGAAGAGGCATTAGTTCAGCTTTCCAGTAAGAGTCATTGGTAACCTTCCTAACCTTCCTTCCCCACAAAGAAGTGAGTCACTTTTCAGACAACTCCAGAGAAGTGCATGAACAGAGTAGGATGCCACGTTCCTGTATACTTGGCCAAAGACAGACTTTGATGGCCCACAAGGATCCTTGCAGTCCCGTGATGTTTGTCCCTTATGGGAAAAGTAAATTCCTAGGCATTAAAAGAGTGGGGAAAGCTGGAAAACCAAGCTCCAAAGCCCCAATGCCAAAAGCCAAACATGGACAACCAGCAGTCTCTCCCTTTTTTTACAAGTGAAATCTCCGTGCTCTTGCTACTGACCCACAATCCAGCATAGGACTGTCCATCTGACCCCTTCCAGGAGGCCCTAACCAAGGCCAGTGTGTGATTTATAACCCAGTTTGTTTTCAGGACTTCGCTGGGGACTTAAATAGAGGCACATCCTTGCATGGGCCCTGCGCGCTGGACAGGATTTGGCAGCATGAGCACGGTGTGTAGCCTCAGCCGCTGAACTTCTGGAAGAAAGTCCTGGGTGAGGACACGAGGCATTGCTGTAACCAAGCTCACGATGCCGAGTTTGGAGCAGATGTTTATCAGCAGCAGCCACAGAGAAACGGGAACTCACAGCTAGAGGCTGTAGCTGCTGGAGTCCCAAGTAGCTCTCTCTGTGGGCAGAGTTTGAAAGAAGAGAGGCCGAAGTACCCCATGCCAGCTGCTGTAATCCACTTTAATATTATCAATAACAGACTCCAGGCCTCCCTCCCTCACTTCAGTGCAGTTTCTTGTGTCTTGCTAAGAGCCATCTTCCCGGTAATCAGCCCAGCCATAGAATTACCTAAGAATTCAATTCTTTATGCAGAAAGTTTCCCCACTTTGCTGAGCAACTGGAAGGGAAAAAAAAANAAAAAAAAAAAAAAAAAAGGGACTTGTTATGCTTTCCTTTCCAGGAGCTGAGAGGCTGGGGGAAGGGGAAGAAGGAGGTCAGTTTGACTTTGAACACATCAGGTGTGCCGCGGAGCCCGTCACAGCCATGCAAGGCAGAACGGGAAACAGTGCGCTGCACTTCTGAAAGTTGGCCGTGCCTGTTTTGCTGGGGGACTACAACGAGAGGTGACAGGACTCAGTTATGAAAGGGGAATTTAGGTCAACAATCAAAGCTGCAGTCAGGGGGCCCAAGAACAGGGAGCTAAAGGTTGGGGCTGTTTTTTTCTTTAGCATGCTTTAATCGTTTAGTATCAAAGCACAGAGGAACGCTTGAAAGAGCAAATATTCTACAGGAACCTATAGAAAGCTTTTATCTGTCCAGAAGAAAATAATTAAAACCGACAGATTTGGGTTAAGTATCCCCATGTTCCATGCAATTGGATAAGTCAGCGAAGATCCACTGGAGCAGTCCTTGAGTTCTGCACTGGATATTTCATGGTATGACGTTGAACCCACTATAGTTTTACAAAGGGGAGAAATAATCTCTCCTTTCCTTTGCCATGCTTACCCCAGCCCCCACTTCCTTCCACAATAGTTAAATAATTCAAAGTCCAGAGTACTTAAGGCAACATCTCTGTCTACACCATTTCCAACACAGTTAAGAGGCCTCCTGAGGTCGCCCCCTGAGACAAGGAGTGGCTCAAGCAAACCACCTGAGACTTGCTCAGGTGGCAATGTACTACTTAAGTGAGCAAAAAGGGGATGTTTGCTGCTGCTCTCAATCTTGCTGAATTTACACCAGATATTATCATTTACAAGCTATGCAATAGGATTCAGATCTGAGACAGAAGGATGGAGTTCTTTTTGTTTTGACATGAAAGACAAGATCTTCATCATGTAGAAATACAGAGTCTAATACAGCTATGCCTATTTAATATTGAGAACTTGGCCCAAGGCTCTTTGCAATATCAAAATCTTTATATCGTTGCCATTTAGCATTAAATTAAGCATATATTCTGTACTGTTTCTCAAATTCCCAGTCACTCATATGCTCAATGAGATACCTTGAAGCCTGAAAACAGGGAGGTGAGAATAGCTAAAACAGCAAAATATGAACTTGTAGTGGCTGGTTAGTTTTGAACATTACATAAATCCTTCCCTTCTGATAACAAAATCCTGTAGGCTGCAACAGAGCAGCCACTGGCATGGACAATCATATTAGTGACACTTCACTGAGCCTATTGTGAGAATATACCCACTAACAGTATATAACAACTTACTGCAAATAGATCTGGTAGGCCGGGGTTAGTGAGAAATTATTAGATCGTGAGCATTTTGAGGTGTAAGTGAACACACAACACTGCATAACCAGATGGCACAGAGGAGCGAGCTTCAGTCCTTGCAGTGTGATAACAGGGTCATCCTTGGACTGGGTATTGCTTTTGCAAGGGCTCTTCTGTATACAGTATCAGCGTAAACAAGTATTAGTGGGAAGGTTGGCTTCTTATCTAGATCTCCCTAAGCATTTCACAATAAAGCTGCAGAACCAGTGGAGACTGGTAGTTGGTTAACAAACTGTGGCTGTTTATGATCTAATAACTAGGTTTAGGCGGGCTTTTAGATGCACAGCAAAAAGCACATCCTTCACAAGGGTCAAACTTCAGTCCCTGTATAAAGACTGGGACCACAGGAACATTCCGAGAGAACAAGGGTAAGGATTTTCTAATATCTACAAAACAATTTGTCTGCCTTGTTCTCAGAAACAACCAAATATTTTTGGCTGAAGCTTGGAAAACCAGTATGTGTCCATGTTATTAGAGATGATCATCATGCATGCAGACATAGGGACAATATTAAGGTAGTACAGGCAGGCTTCATTCTGATACTACTTAACTTTAAGTCATAAACTCTGCAGCCATCAGCATGTTCCTTCAGAGAATCACTGCTGTATGTCATTGATATGGGAGGCTTTGCATCAGGCTTGATTCAGACAAGAATTCAGGTTGGTGGCTGCCAGTTTTAGACACTCTAGTGTGGCCCACTGATAATAAAGCAGAGTTTAGGATTTATGAAAACCCCGATATCCTTCAAATATAGGGAATGGAAAGCCCTCAATAAGTTTGTTGGTTTGGCTCAGAGAGACTTGAACACAGCACTCAGCTTCGAAGCTTATCTATGCTCACTGATAGCAGAACCAGGTTACGAATTAACCATCCTATTGTAGCTGAGGCAGTGTAGTCACCTTTAGAGAAATCCAGCATTAACATCATTCTCACTTTAAAAGCAGATGTTGCAAAACACACAGATACATATCAAGAGGCATGCATGAAGATCATCCATCTTTCACAGACGCATGCACAAGTAACACACACAAAACTGGAAGCACACACAAACATGCAAAAAAGGACATAAATACAATGGCACACCAGCAGAAGGGCTGCTCTGCACACACAGATGAATGTGCCCAGCAACGTGCTTGGTGGAACATGCGTTACCTCTGCTTCCACGTGTCCTCCTCCTCCCTGCCCTATTAGCCAAATACTGATTATCTAGCCAAGCTCTACAGATAAATTTACTCTTGTGCATGCTAACAGAGAGTGACTTTCCTCCCTTTTGTAAGAGTTAATGCTTGAGAGCAAACACAGAGAGCATCTTCTACAGAAGGAACAGACACGCAAGTACCATAACTTCCAGGCAATCTGAATGATAACGTGGTATTTCTGTTGTAGAAAACAGAAGAGAGAATTGATCATAAACTGGGTCAAGATAGGTCAGCATACCTCAGAGCAGATCAGATGGCCAGAGCATCCCAGGAGGAAACGTTCTCCTGGAAGGATTATTAGGGGCACATCTGTGCCATCAGATGACCGTGCACAATACCCATCAGCTCACTGGGAGTTCAATATGGCATTTCCTTTCAAAATGTGCTTTGTGCCTGACAAGCACTGCAAGTCAATCAGCTGCAGCAGCGGCCAAGCCTGTAGTCGTGCTGGAAAAATGCCCAACATGCTGCCCTATGGAACCTCCTCGACGGCCAGAAACATGGAGCAGTGAGAAGTGGAGGTCTACGCATGAGGTCGCTTGTGGTGCTGATCAAAATACACAGCAAGGATTGAAGGGGGGACAACACCACAGCTTGTTTTGCTTTTTAGAATTCCCTTGTCTCTGACCTTTACGGCAGCTTTAGGGCAGCACTGGAACCAGCTGAGCAGTTACTACTCCCAGCTGCAGAGAGAAGAGCTTTTACACCATTGCACAATACATGTGTGTTTCTAGGGGGGAGGTTAGGGCTAGAGAACAAAGAAGGAAATCTAGTGGCACCTAAATCAAACATTATGATCAATGAGGGAGTGGGAAGAGGACCTGGGGAGCAGGGACAACCTTACAACCTTTCCAGGATCAGACAGATGGCCAACATCCACATTATTACAAAAACAAAACAAAAACAAAAAATTCCATGAATGCAAACTAAGGCACCCTGCAAGGAGACTGTAAAAATCACATCATGATAGCTTAGACTTGTCTTTGTAATTGAGGGGCATTTCCACATGAAACAGTTCTAGTTATTTAATTGGATTTTGAGAACATTCTTGGGCAGATACTTTGTGAGTGCAAAACTGAGTAGTTCCAGTGCATTTGCTCTGATTTATACCATGCAAGGTCTTTGCCTCTGTGAGAATTAAATATCTTATTGTAAAAATCTTAGATCTTATCCAGACTCAAATATCTTATTGCATCTGGCTTTCCCATATGACTGCATCTTTCCTGTACTAATAGAAACAACTGAGGAATTTACCAACCTTAAAAGAAACGTCTCCAATGCAATACACAGAACAGCATGCAGTAACAGCAGGCAGAACGGAGCTGATTGTGCCTGTTTTCTGCTGTCGCTTTTGAAAGGGATCCGGGCCTTCTCTAGTCATGACTATTTCATGCCTCAAATTCCCCGCTCCATACTTGCATGCAAGTTCCAAACCCATACACAAACCACAGAGATATTTCTGCTTTCTAGGAAACATCCTGCTGAAAAAACCTGCCTCTCTAACATGATATAACTATTATAGTATGCATTCCAGATAGGCTGTAGTCACCACATACTAACCTAAGTATATAATTTTAGAGCTCTATTTTTCTGCTCAGTTTGAATCCAATTTCATGTGTTTTGGTATGATTTTCCTCCTGGAAATACCTGAGCCTGTATTTCTGCTCTACAAATATCAGTGATCACTTGATCTGTGAGCACAAATAAATAGACATCTAAAAGAAAATTCTCACACAGATACTCATGATGTCTTAGAAGCGTATAGAAACAAATTCACACCTATTAAACCAAAGGCTGTAGCTGCAAATTCAGCCTTTAGTTCTTAAAGGACAAGATGGGACAGCGATGGGCAAACCTCCAAAAGGTCATAATTCTATTTCGCTTTCCATAAGCGTTGCCAAAGTCAAATCCTTCTCAAAAGTAATTGACCTTCTCAAGTCTGCAGAACAGGGAGAAAAATGTAAAAGAAACAAGCTACCTTGGAAGATTTTTGGCAATTCTTGTGTTTAGCTGAGCAGCAGGAAATATCGTATGTCCAACCTTTCTTATGTTATTTCAGCCCTTCCACTTCTGGTTAAATTTGGAACCAAAGAAATGAAGACTAACAAAATAGCATGTACGTGTACTACTTTCTCTGTGCATAGGCCTATATATACGTGTGCACACGGGTTTGAGGGAGCAGACTGGGGCATTTCGAGCACTTGGCTTACATTTGAATTTTGAGGAACAGTCTCCAGCTGGGGATGGCTCAAATGAAATGAAATCCTGTCTCAGAACACTAATTACCTTCAATAGGTCTTTGGTCTATATTTTCTGTTGGCAACTCAGCCAAAGTCACAGGAATAGCTCATTTCAGCATACAGCCTACATACCCTTCTGGACTGTTGTTCTGCCCTGAAACTGTGAGACAGACCACCCAGCAAGGAGATGACAAGCGAAAGTCACCTCAAGCTTATTCTCTGCTTTCTCATTGACTTCTTTAAACGGATGTCTGCTGTGTTAGCTTCACAGTCCTGACACTGTCAATGCTCCAGCTTCCAAAGGGAAACCTTGATTTTGAGCCCGAAGTTTGTATTCCGAAGGTAAATTCTTGGCTTCATTGAAGTCAACAGTAAAACTCTTACTACCTTCAACGAGAAAAGATTTCAGTCTTGTTTTTCAGCTTGTCTTCAGACTACCACACTGGACTGTTTTGAAGGGGAAAAGTCAAGTTATTGCTCAGCACACCATTCTGGTTAAAGGTGACAAAATCTAAACAAGATTAACAACATATGAAACTGAGCCTGACAATTCAACTACAGTGATGCCCTCGAGACCCTGCAAAGAGCTGGAAATAATATGGTCATTAGAAATACCCTACCAGTGTCAAGGAGAATCCATAGAAATACTGGAAAATTAAGGGATTTGAAATTAGCATCCTAGTGCTACCTGTGCTATACTGTTGGCTTCAATTATTTTTGCAGTAATAGCCGAAAAGCCGAGAATAACGTGACATTAGAAGCACTTGGACACAATACAGGTGAGGACTGAATTAACTCCTCTTTAAAGAACTTGTAATTTGGAAAAACACTGAATTTTAATTTGAAAGTTAGGGCAACAGATAGTCCGCCATTCTACTCAGAAAGGTTTTTCAATGATTGACTACTCTCAGGGCTAAAATACTGCATTTTCCTCTCTGTTTTGAAGTTGCTTAGTCTCCATGTGCAGCCATTAGATTTACTCGTATCGCCTATTACCAGATTTCCAACCTTGAATTATCAGATTAGTATTCCTCAAACATATACTTAAAGATCATGATGATCAAGTCACCTCTTAATCTTCTTGAGTCAAATACTTTCAGACTTGTTACAAACCATGTAATTATTGTCATTGTTAATGGTTTTTCTCTAAGTCCTCTTTCATACAACATCCTTCTTAAACTGTGGACACCAGAACTGGACAAAGTACTTCAGCAGCAGCTACTCCAGTGTCAACACAAGGATAAGACAACCTCCCCAATCCTGTTCAATGCTTCCTTATTTACATAGCCAACGATGACTCTCAACCTTTGGCCACAGCATCACACTGGCAGCTCACATTTACATGCTTTATCTATTCCAACAGGCAGTTACTCCTACACATTTAGCTTCCAGGTGAAGGACCCTTCCCCCACCACCCATCCTTTACGTATGACCTGCCGCCCGTCTTTCTATATGTATGACTTCACATTTGGCTTTAGTCTAATGCATACTGTTTGCGTGTTCTCAGTTTTTGAAAACACCCAAATGAGAGTCCTGTTTTGGTCATTGTTTACCACTCCCTGAACTCTGCAACATCTGCAAATTTTATCAGCACTGATTTTATGTTTCTTGCAGGTTGTTGACAGAAAATATTAACTCGTAAAGAGCCAAGATTGCATTGTGCTGAACAGGAGGGAATGTGGCCAGAGTCACACTGTTCAGGCAACAGCTCTGTTTTTCAGTAGGGGAAAATAAATACCTGTGATACTCATGAATACGAGCTTACACAAGTCAAGAGAAAAAAGATGGGACAAATAGATAAGTAGGAGATTGGCAAGATATCCCCCTGCCTTTTAGTCTCTTTGGCATTCCACAACCTCAGTCTTCTCTTTATAGCAGCACAGTGCTGCAGGGACCTAGCAGGACCCTGGCCAACGGACATTCTTGGCTAAGCATTTCTTCTTTTTGGTACAATGGAGTGGCATTTGCCATTTACAGCATCATACATGATCAAAGTGCTGCTCTGATGATATTACCTCATCCTTACAACAGCATCTCTCTGAGGGCGTATGAGAACCATTATCCCACCTTCACAGATGGAAAAGACAGAGCTGAAGGCACCTCAGAGCAACTGCAAAGTAGCAACTAAAACCCCAGAGCAACCTGTCCACCTCCAACTGCTATGCCACAAAATAAGCAGCTTGAATTAGCAGAAGAGGGAGCCTGCTTCTCTCACACAGCAGTTTCATCACTGCTGAAACAAACACCCTTTCTTTCTCCCAAAGCATCTAATTTATCGCTGAAGGAAATCTCTGTTCTCTTCCCGAAACCACCAGCCAAAAAGAAACCTCTGCCCTTTGCAACTGCCTCTGTTTCCTTCTCTGCCAACTAGTCTCTGTCTCTCCTTTCCTTACAGGACATCTTGTTGCAATGCCCTTCTATAATAATTTTCACATAAAAACGTGTGCCTCGCCAAGCTTGCCCTGTCACCAGTGTTTGACAAGTGTCAGAGAAACCCCATAAAAGCCAGGCTGTGAGTTCGTCAGTGCAAAGGACACCATGTGTTGAACACATTGACAGTTCTCAATAAATAACATCCCTGCTGAACAGCTGGTTGGATTGCTTGGGTTTGGAAGAATGTTAGCCACGTTGCCTACTTACGTGCATCGTCCTCAATGATGCACAGAAGATCCTGTGCATGGGGAGCGGAAATACATCACTTCCAGAAGATACCAAAGTATTTTTTTTAAAAAAAAAAAAAAGTATCTGAACACAAGCTTAGATCCTGACTCAAGGTTTATGGCCAATTTCAGACATACAGATGCGCAATAAAGTGTTGGTTTCTTGATATAGGTGCCAGAGACTTTCATCCTGAGGGAGGGGAGGTGAGAGATAGGCAATGGTAGGAAGACCTATCCTAATCTCGTTTCCTTCTTCCCTCTCTCTCAGGAAACACATAGCTGCCATTTCATTTAGTGCCTTCTTAAGTATCAGAGCACAGAAACCGTTGACCAGAACAGTTTGGCCTTCACAGTGTGAGACAAAAATCACATGGTTGGGGCAGAAAGGCCCTTGCTCCTCTGCCTCTGCCATCAGTGCTTGAGGCAGAGGGAAGAGTTTGGTCCAGCGCTCAGCCTCCTACCGCTGCAAGGTGTCTTCTTCCATGAGTGCAAGTGCTCCTGGCCCACATTTGCTGCCAAATCCCAGCCCTGCAGAAACCTTCAGAGAAGAAACACACACCCCTCACAGTATGATTTTGCCTCTGTGAGATGCAGGCTGCTGTTGCTTCCCTCTCTGGCCTGTTCCACAGAGCCTGCAGGTGTTTGGATATGGCCATTTCCCAGTAAAACTGGTGGTATGCTGTTTAAAATAAAATAAAATAAACCCCTAGTATTAATTACAGCGTATAGCTGAAGACCACCCTTGTTTGAGCATTGCCTTTGGTGAGGCATAGAATGTAAACAGTCTGTTTGATTAAACCATCTCTAGCAAGAGGACTTTGGGGAATTCCAGTCTTTCCCCGCGCAAAGAGCAGAAGATACTCTGCTCGTCATTAAGTCAGAGCTCTTCAAAGGGCAAGAATGAATCGCTCAACTTTCCTCCTAGGAGAAACTGTTGATAGCTATCCTGGAATTCTTGGAGAAAGCTCATCAGTATAAATCAGGTCCATTTCCACCACCAGCCCACCTCACTTCTTTATTTAATCTGTTCACGAGCAAAGGGATTGTGCAGCAACTGATAAACTTTGTCCATGCTGCAATGTGAAATGCTCATTTCTGATTCTCTTCTCCCCCACTGGGGTGGGAGGTGGAGAGACCACACCGGAATGGTCTTACAGTAAGGCTATTAATTAAATGCCAGAAAATATTTGTACAATAAGAGAAACTACTCTTTCAACAAAAAGCAACAGATAGATAAGACTATTTTAAACCATCACATTTTAAGGTACGGAGATTCTGCCAGCACTGGAGACCTTTTGTAATACATCTAAAACTTCACAGCTCTTAGAACTAAAAGTGAGACCACAACTTTCACATCTATTGTATCTGTAAAAACTCCCTTATTCCCAATTTCCAAAGATGCTCCTTATGGAAGAGGGGGAGCCTGGGACCGTGACATGAGCACTGCACTGATACCACACCTCTGCACAAGCAAGGAACCACAGCCCTGACCAGCACTGCCTCCCTCACGCCCACAGCTTTTCTTCATCTGATGATTTTCCCGTGCATTTTGAGGAGCCAGAAAAGCTTTTTAGAGGATCCCAGTGTCTCCTGGAAGGAAACAAACACATAATTCCCTTGCCTGCTATCTGGGACCATCAAGGTGCAGTACTAATGGCACAAGCCAGGAGCAGTCACAATAAAATGGACTTTTTCTTGGGTTCCCTCTGTGCTGTAAGGGGTCTGGGGAACCTCTGGAGCACGTTAAAGCATTTTGTGTTTTCCAGCTGACAGCACCATTACCATGCCCATCTGTCCCTTGCTCCAGAGCTCATGGTGACTACACAGTCCCGTGTTATCTACGTCCTTGGGTCCTGCTCACTCCTACCTCCTTAAGCTGGTGGTTCTGTGAGAGTGATGTGCAACACCAGATGTATCAGCCTTGTGCTCAGACTACAGTAGGACAATTATCCTTTGGGCTATTTTAGTCCTTTTACAGCCTTTGCGCAACTCAAGAACAACAGTCTTGCCAGGAGCCAGCATCTAGATTTCAGTGTTTGGAAAAAAAAAAAAAAAAAAAAAAAAAGACAAAACCAGTGGATTTATCAAAAAGAAATTCCACAAATTCATTGAAGCTAGCATCCCTGCTCGGCATTCCCGAATACTGTCCACGCTGATTTTAAAGCCAATTGAGACTACAATTTTACTCCCTCTTTTTTCATACTTTCCATGATGAAGGGAAAAGAAGAGAAAGACGCATAGTTAGACAGACAGGCAAACATCTCATCAAAGAAACTCCTACAAGCAGATGCAGAGTAGGAGACATCCAGCAACGCTGCTGGCTCCAACCCACAGCCTGGACCTGAGTGCATGGTTGATTTTCATTAACTAACTTTTCTTCCAGTGAACTTCCTCTGAGAGTGTTTGTTTATAAACAGAGGAGGGGATATTATTGCTGGAGATGGGACAGTATGGGAGGGGGTGAAGGATTTTAGGGCCACAAGACTGGAGAGCAGAGTTCAGAAGTGTTTGTTGCCGGAAACACAAAGGGCTCACTGTAAAAACAGTATACGGCCTAATTTGACAGCCTAGAGGGATTATGATAGGTATACGCAGAAAATGCTCCAAAAAGTAAAAACAACCCCACATTGTACAAGTGTTTCCCACTGCATCACCTTAACCATTACACACCCAAATTAAACCATCAACAGCGGTGACAGTGGCTGGAGGTTGTTCTCCATGACATCCACTTCTCAGCTTGTTCATTTTCCCCATTGCATGCACTCTGTCTCTGCCTCAAATTCTACACGTTCATCGGTCTGGAGCAGCCCCCCTGATTTCCTCTCCAAAGGAGTTACTCTAGGTTTACGTTGGTGTGTTCAACAGCAGAATCTGGCTTGTACTGCTCACCCTTCCCTCTGCCAAGTACATGTTTCAAAATCGTGTGCGTAATGCATTTAGTTAACATTTGCTTCTTCTCCCTGAACATCTCCATTCATGAGCTACAGCACAGGAGGCTTCCAATTCTTGTCTACTTTACGCTGAAAATAATACCCGTTAAATTATCACTGGTGAAAGGTGCTGTTTTGACCTCAGAGAGGCTGCTCTGTTTATCCACAAGACAAACGCAATGTAAGACAGTAGTAATGCAAGCTCCAGATTTCAGCCTTTGCACCTCAGTCCGTACAAGCACAGATGCTGCTGAATTCAGAACAAAATTGCGTGGATTGTATGATGTACAGCCTCCCTGTTGATGCTCCCAACAGAAATACCGGTTGTTTAGCCATGAGAGCGTACACCAGATGATAACCCCTCCCTAGAACAGCCTGGGGCACTCACATGCTGTGTGCAAAGCCCCTTCTGCAACCACTCACCTGGTCCGCATTTAACTATGGGGTAAATGAGTTATTTTTGCCCTTAACTAATAACCTGAGATATCCAGAGACAGATTTTCAGCATTTCCTAGGAACGTGCTTAGTAGTTACAAATTGCATATTTTACAAGCTGTTTCAGCAAGTCAATATATTAATCAATGAGCAGATGTATCAAAAATATCAAAGTATTTCAATTTAAGTAAGAGCACTCTGAACTGAGGGGCTTCGGTGATATTTGCTTTTCTCTCCCATTATGGGCTGCATACGCTGTTCCATTTGAGAAATACAATAATTCGTGCTGATTCAAACATCATCAGCACGTCTAGGTCAGAGATATTAATTCAAGACCATGTGATTTTCTGCCATCTCTGAAGAGCTCATGTCACAAATGCCAGCTGCCTTCTTCACCCATCCCCCACGTTGCCAGTGCTTTCAACACTGTGACACCAGGTGAAAGACTTCACAACCACCATCAGCTCAGTACAACAATTACCCAGTGAAGAACCATCAGCAGCTACAAGGAAACATCCTACAGGAATTCAGGTGTGTTGACTTCACATGGAGAACAACCCAGGCTGAGGAATAACTATCATCACCCCTAAAAAAAAAAAAAAAAAAGACTTTAACAAAAGGCTGAGCCTGCTGGGATCTGTTTCTAGCTCTGTCACCAACACACTGCCAAATCTTGGACAAATCAGGGCACCGCTCCGTTCCTCAGCTTCCCTGATTTTAAGGACAATATCCTCTTATGCCTGAGAAACTTACCACCACCATCAGCAGGATGTTTTGAGGCAGTTATCAGGACTACAAAACCGCAATCTTACTGCAATGATAAAGGAAAATAACTGTACTAGGATATACTAGAACAGGAGAAAAAAACCCTACATTCAAAACTAAGTAACACTGGTAACAGCGAAGGCCTTTTCTTTCCATTTCTTTCCCTGTCTTAAATAAAACAAACAAAATAATGGTGATAAGATCTCTTTCCTCAATCCAATGGATGATCTTTGTGAATCTGCTTCCAACACTAACAACAGAATAGGCAAGGAAGAAAACGAAGGAGGAAAGGAGCCTGCAGCTGATGCTCCGTGTCGGGAACAGGGCTGCTCTTCTCCCAATTCCATGACGACAGAAGACTCCTGGGAATCAGATGAGGGAGGGGAAGATGGGTCACAGGAGAGAAATCCGTATGGGAAAGTGATTTAAAGCAAATAAAGAGACAATAAATTAGATAAGGAAAAGGAGGAAAAACACAGCGGAGGGGAGGAAGGAGAAGAGATAAAAGAGCCCTAAGTATCACTCAAAAGGAAGACTCAGGGAAAGCCTACCAGACCCCAGGAGTTAATCAGCAAAGAACAGAGTGGTTTTCTTCTCTAACACAGCGAGTCTTTTGCTTTCATGAGCTGGTATCATATCTCTCAGATTCTGCTTCACCAGGCCAATTCCAGATGCTTCTCAGTTTCACTTCACCCTCACTCCCTCTTTGTGAGAACAACAGCTCGCTCCTTGTTTGTGTACCACTAGGATGGATATTAAACAGAACAATATCAATAATTCCTGGAAAATATGCATGAGCATATGCCTGACTAAGCACACAAACACACAGCCTGCTTACCCTCTGTTCCCACAGCACTTCCAACACGAGTTGGCTGAAGCCACCAACCTGGTGGCCACCCTTGGTCCGCAAGGAGGGGACACCACCCTCCTGCGGCAAAAGAAGATGAGAACTACAGAGAGCGCGGGGTGACCCATGGCACGCGCTTGTTAGGGAGGAGGAAACCAGCAACTGTGCGGAGCAGGAAGAAGGGAAAGACGGGGGAATCAAGGACACCAGATAGTAGGAAAAGAACTGAGACTACGATGGTGATAAGAGAGGGTGGAGAGATTGGACGGGAAAGTTACAGAATTACGTCACCCAGCAAAACACAAAACCGGACAGAGTGTTTTGAATAAGTGCTCTTCTTAACGCTGAAAAAACCCAAAAATTTTAAAAATAATTAAAAAAAAGAGAGAAGAGAAAGGTTGAAAAAGACAGGGGCCAAAGTGGGATTTGGAGTATAGCAAAAACAACTAAAATAAACATGTCCCCTTCCCCTGGCCAATTTCTCTGACGTTAGGGCTTCGCAATTTTTCTTCTCTTGCATCCAAAGCAAGAAAGGACAGCAAAATAACGGATGTTAAAGCAAGGACCGTGGAAGGGTCCAGACTGTAGAGGAGGGATGCAGAAGACTCTTTGAAATCAGAGCCTAAGGCAGAGTCAGCCAAGGTCGATGGTATCTTTTCATGATCTTGAACAGGTTTAGGATCAAATCCATGCTGCCTGCGTGAATCCAGCCCCACTCTCACCAAGGGATAATCTGATTTGTATTTGTATTTGTTCACAGTTTTAACTGTGATACATACCACACCCTTGCTTGGTGCTAGCAACCTTATGGATGTTGAGCCGTCCTCAACTAAGCAAATTGTTCTGATCACTATGAACAAGGGTAGCAGAAAGCAAAATTCTGGGATAAGACATTCACTTTTGTTTGCCTTTTTGAGTTCTGCTCTGCTCATGTTCAGAGTTAAGAGTACTTTGACTTAGTGGATGGCTTTGGGGAGAGTAAACTTTATAATAGGCACTAAGATCAAACCAAAGCAGTTTAGAAGATCTGCCGCTTGTGTCAGAATATGTAGGGAAATAAACAAGCTGCTCTTCCTTGATCATTGGAGTTTAAATGCTCTATTGATCTGGGAAAAAAATCAAAGGTGCTTTGGAAATTGTGTGTGCATGTGCATGCATGCTCACACCAGAGAAAATGAAGAGAAATGTAGGGACAAGCAGAAATTAGCAGAACAACAATCAGGCATTTCTTCTCCACAGAAAGCTGAAATAAAACTAAGAATCGTATCCAGATGTCAGCTACCCCAAGGTAGGGAAATGCCCATAGAGCAATGTAAGTATAAGGTCAGAAGAAAAGTACACCTTCATTTTTAGAAATCTCATTTTTGGGAAAAGAAACAAACAAAAAGGACAGCACAGTCAATTGTTCTGTGTCCAGAGCAATGCATGAAGCAAACGCCCAGAAATAGAAAAGTCCAATATATTTTGCATATTTGAAATAGAAAGAGCAATATATACTGATCATGTAAAGACAGTATTAGATGAAAAATCTGAAAATATTGAGAGAGGAGGTTAAGTGAAGAAGAAGATTATGATGTTAGACTAGCTGATATAATTGAGAGAAAAATGTCGAGGGTTTTGATCAAACAAGACTTTTCTGATGCATTTTCAGAATAATCTGGAATACAAGATTTGAAGAAGTGAAAATGTAATAAAGTGAACGCGTTCATTCTTACTGTGACGGGATGTAGGAACTGCCACACAGACTAAGACCAGAGAAGGGTGGGAAATGTTTGATAAATATTTTTCTCAGGAAAAAGGGAAATTAATCAAAACAGACTGTCTGTGGGAAAGGATCAGTTTTGGCAAATATTCTAACTTAAAATTTCAATAGAAGTTTCATAACTGTCAAAACACCTGATTCTTTTTTAACTTTCTGAAAATAAGAAAGCTGATATCTTTTACCAGAAAATGTTTTTCTTTCTCATACCTAACACTCTTCTAAACCAATGCTTTGGATTTTAGATACTTAAGATGATGTCAATCTGTCCTTCTCTTTTCCTGTCTTACATTGTAGTGGTGACTCTTGGTCTTAGCTAAAGATCTTTGGTTTATAGTAGAGCACTGGGAAATTTTCTGTGGCCTGTGCTATATCAGAACCTACAAAGTGGATATTCTGTGAATGTTTGGACTAATTATCTGCTGTTATACCCCTGACACTGCAGGGGACTGAATTTGGCAACCCAGGTGGTCCCTTCTCTGCTTCTGCTCCTATAATTTCTATCAGAGAAAAGAAAAGAGGACCTGAAAAAACAACGGCTAGAATTGGAAGCAAAACTATTATACAGGAACATTTCAGCTGACCCCAGTCGCGGAAGGCTTTATTTTTGTTTTTTTCAATATGTCTTTTTGAAAAAAGCAACTATATTTTGGCTCTTTTTTCTGGCTCAGCCCAGCATAGGCAATGAAAATCCAAGGTGAAAGCACTCAGTTAATCCCGTGGTCTTGCGAGCACCTAAAACCCATTGGTCCCGCAGTATTTTTGTGTTAAAGCTGTTTAGGCAGGCGTCGTGGCTGCACCTCTCTTGCGACAGACCTGAGGAGCATGGCACCTATGTCCTGATGGAGCCAGATGCAAGCTCCAAAGAAGGCATTTCTCCACCAAAAATCCCTGCTCCACCCAGCTGGCCTGCCCCTGCTGCGTTTAACCGGGGTCGGGCCCCAGTGACCAGGGAGGTGCCCGCCGGCGGTTCGGCTCTTTGCTGTTCGATGCACCCGGCCAAGGATCTCTCCCGCCCTTGGCAAAGGCTAACGAACACACGAAGCTTGTGGAGCAGCATCAGCAAACTCCTGGGCCCGCTTTGAAAGCGGAGACCTGTCCCGTTCTTCATGAGAAAGGTGAGTGGCACCTACCTTCATGGGAGGGTCTGGGTTAGGGTGCCCAGGGAGCCAGCATCGCTCCTCCCAGCCGCTGCAGTGCTCAGTGAGACCTCTGGGATTTGGGATTTAAGTGCATCCCTCACTATGCCACATGTGGCTGGGGCTGATGGTGGGCACCACCGCCTCCGCTCGGCACGGCTGTGCCTCGGGATCCCCTCGGCCATCTGCAACGCTCCCCTGGCGCCCTGTGGGGAGGCGACGTGGGGACCTGGAGAGCAGCTTCAACCTGATGCAGTAACTTTCAGGCATCTGAATCACCGACCAGGTCTGTCTTTCCATGATGGCTTAGCGTGCGAAGGCTCTCCAAGGGCTTCTTCTCACCCTCACCATCGAGGCCCGCCCACTGCAGCTCTGCTCTGTGCTCCTCCAGACGTCTCCATGAATCCCTGAGGAGAGCCCTGCTCCCGCTCTCTCTCTCCAAACACCATTCCCTCAGCTTGCTTTCTGCCTCACGCGAGTTTTGCTAACTGAAACAGGCCAGCTTGAAATAAATCAGGCCGAAATGGAGGTTGGAGAGGTGAGCTCAGCCTGGGACACATCTCCGTGCCTACAGGAGACAGCCATACATCATTTAGGAATCAAAATGCACCATCCTTCACACACACAGAATCAAATTTCCCTCCTTCTTTTATTAGCATTTTATTAATTAGAGCAGCCTACATGTAAGTGCTTTAAGAAAAAAAAAAAAAAAAAAAACCAACTTTCTTCTAACTGTGCTGTTCTGACTCTAGTGTGTAGCTGGTCAAAAGAACAAGACCGGGTAAAATTGGAAATCTTATGGAAAGAAAAATTCTTTTTCTTTTCCAGTTTCTGACTCTTGTCCCAGCTTCTGCAGGCTGAAGGAAATGTGCTGTTCAAATGCAAATATTTAGTGAATGACAAGCTATGCCGTATTTTTTCAGTGGCCTACTAGTCAAGCCTTATCCAGACCCATAGTCAGGCAGCAGCTAATCATTTGAACCCATCTACAGGGAAGCCAAAACCACACTGCTACCTGTAGCCTTCAGCAATGATGTATGGGAGGCTTGTCACCCCGAAGGAGCATCTGGGCAGCTGTTTAAGCTCCTGTCACTTTGGTCCAGCCGTTACTCCACTCTGTCCCATCATGCCCATCACCCTGGGACCTGGCACATACCAGCACTAATTAAACGACAAGCTTTACCTTTCACTTATTCTATAGTCCTTAATTCTAGTTCTTCATTATGGATCAAAACAAGAAAATTCATGCAATTAAAAGACAACAGGCTGTTGAAGATGAGACAGTGCTGCATTATCTATCTACCTATTATTTTAATGCCAGTGAAACTCAAGAGTAAACTCTCTATTGAAAACATCCTCAAGTTCCCAACACAACCACTACAAGGATCAGCTCTGGGGACAGGACCCAGCTCACCAATTCTACCTGAAGTGTATTAAATCAATATCAGACTCCAAAACTTCAGAAGGGAACCAAATTAACCCCCAAAAGTAAACATATATTCTTAAACCCTGTGGAGGGAACAGACATACGCAGTCTCAATTACATATCTTTATAATTGCCCAATTATTGGACCCCAACACAGATGTTTCTCAGTCTCTTACATGCAAGAGCTGTGGCTTTAAGTGAGCTCCACTGTGCTGATTTTGGCATTTCTTTCCCTTTGGATTCTGCTGCAGTTTTATGTTCATCAAGGACTGAAGTTGGGAAAACATAGGCACTCCCTTACATATGAAGCTTTATTAAGTTGGGATCATGCTCTCTGTTGGCAGGCAGGGGAATAGAGAGACAGAGGAGAATGAAACCAGGAAGGGAAAAAAAACCAAAACAAAACACAAATAACTTTCACTCTTCAGAGGAGGCACGCCTTCTTACTCCGGCTCCCGCTGCCGATCATTCATCCCGCTCCTCTCAGCTCCCAGCCAGTAAAGAGTCAACATCTCATTCCTATGAAAACACAAGCTATCCCGCTCCTGAGCCATATACCAGAAAACACATTGACAGGGACTCAGGAGGATCCTGTTTCTTAGGATGGAGTTGCATTTCCACAGTAGAACTGAAATACCTTTGATTACAACAGAAGCAAGGTCAACGGTGCTTTGAAGCGTCTTATTTTGCATGGCATGTGTATTACCTAACTTGACTACAGTCTGGACCTTAACTCCTTCCTTCACAACTAGAGATGCATTCAAAGACTCTACAGGGGAAAGTGCACAAACTTGCGCGATTAATACCATGTGCACATGTGTGCATTTGTAAGAGGGATGTACTGTGCTGTGTGATAGGTACGCACATCCAAGGAGTGTTTGTCCAAGAACTAGACGGCCCGGGGAAGGAGGCAAGTACGCACGAGCTGAGAGCTGCCCCCGCCGGAGAGCCGCACCGCGGGAGCCACACAAACGAAGCACAGCCCAGCTCCAAAAACGCCTCTGAGCTTTTGCGTAACACAGATCAATGGGTCAGGCTTCTAGTTTCCCAACAGCTTTCCCTGACAAATGCCAGAACAGATATCAGTGAAGTCAAACAGGGCAGCAATAACATCACTGCCAACCAGTGCGAAAATTGGCAGAGCCTGGCACCAACGACTGCCTATCATCAGATACAGGGCATGGCCCGGCACAATGACGAACCCACTTAACAGCACTGTAAAATTAGCCATTTATGAAAACAAATGGAATACTGCAGCAGAGGGTGACGTAAGGAGACTTGGCTCCAGACAGAAACAGAAACTCCTGTAGCCTGGATTAGCAGAAGAGTTCCGTTATATCAGGGCTCAGGCGTAGAAGCTGATAACAACTTGGGTCCTACAGGAGATTTTTAACAGACACAACAGGCTTCCCCTATAGGCACACATGTGGCTCCTACATGACTTGCAATGACTACTGATATGCCAGCAAGGAGGGATGGAAGGGGAGCCGTCAACAGAGGAAGAGGGCAGAAAGTAGATGAAGATACAAGGAGGACTTTGAAAAAGAGAAGTCTTCCAGTCAGTCCTGCCCTCTCCCTCAGATCTGTACAATCACAGAGTTTCCCACTTTGCAACTGGGTTGGAAGTTGGGGAGAAACTAATTTCTGGCACTGTCAGCAAATTTGACCCAGTCCCTGGCCCCCCCCAAACACCCAGAAGGGCTCTTGATTTCAGTGGGGTCCTACAGATGCAGCTTCAATGGCAGAACAGGGCTCCTGAGTCTGTCACATCCCAAAACAGTGAAAATGAGAAAGCCAAGAGTTTTGGCAGCAAGAACCCTTGATTTCCTCATTGAGGGAAGCGTAATCTCTCCCTAAGCTTGCTGCAGGTCTGGGAGGCTGTGTGTGCAGAGGGTACTCCGAGTGAGTTCCTCTTGGACCTCTTCCAGGTGTTTACACACAGAGCCAAACCTGGCTCCTCTTCAAGAGTGCATGCGAGGGGGGGAGACGGAGCTTAAAAATAAAATAAAAATCACAAAGTCCTCTTGAGCTGAGCTGCAAGCTCTACGGTGCCAAACTGGGGCATTTCTTTTCATTTTTCACAGTGGAATGTTATTTCCATGCATAAAATGGGTCAAGTGTTTTATACAGGCAACAACCCAAACTCCCCCATCCAATTAAAGTATTTTACTACAAATGATCTTTGCGTGTGTTTGTCTAGGTTCCCTATTGTATGAATTAGAGATACTTGCACCAAAGACAGACGCGGGGTCTTAGGTGTTTGATTAAGCACATTAAAAAATACACTGACTGTGTTTTGCCACTGATGACATCCATGTAAACCCAAATTCTGCCCTTCCTAACTTGAAAGAGAAACACTTTGAGCCCCAGGGTTTAAGTTAAGATTGGGAATCAGAAGAGTGGAGTATGAGAAAGCCAGGGGACATAAAGCAAGTAATAGTCTATTTCACCTATGAAATTACTCACCTGCCTGTCCTACTAAAGGCAAAAGGGATCAGCCCATGCCCAGCACCTCCTGCCTACCCTGGCAGCCACACACACCCCTCCTCCCGTGTCCCCCTCCTCACAAGCGAGCAGGACAGCTGGGAGTGGGGAAAGTTAAGGAAATCCACTGCTGAGTTCATCTTAGTTTTTGTTTTCCTTAGGACAAAGCAACTTTCTTGCGAGAGGACAGTCACACGGGTCAGGGATGGGGCAGCGGAGATGGAGAAAATCGCAGAAGGGAGGGCGGCAGGGGAGAGGCGAGCTGGGCTGGCGGGGAGCAGCCGCGGTACCACCGGCACAAGCATCCGCTGCCTTCTGGTAGGAAGTGACTCCAGTTAAAGGGAAAGGGGAAATCCTCCCTGTCTCTTTAAGGCATCCTAGGACATGGAAACTTTGTACTTTCAGGGAATCTCCTTGCCAAAAGGACTGTAAAACATGTCTTCCCCCCGCCCCCCGTTTCTCTTTCTGACTTGTTTTCTTTTTTTTAAGGGCATTTCCATTTTCTATGACTTCCTTCAGAGCGAAGATGGATGTGGCAACATTTATAAGGGTTTGTAACCCTCTGAAAAGTATCCGATTTCACGACAACTTCGCTGCACTTTATCACTAAAGCGGGGAGAGGGCGGGAGGTGGCGGGAGGGAGGGGGAGAGGGAGCGAACGCGGGGGAAAAGGACCCAAATTCATGATGGGCTCATAAAATTCAAATAAGAAGAGTGCCATATTCCTCATTATTGTTCAGCTCAGACTGCTTAGACTGGTAGCTGCTTTGAGTACTAAATGATTTTATAGGGCTGTTTGACCTTACAATCATTTGTGTTACACTTGCCATTTCTACGGGGAGACAAAAATACTCAACGCATCCTCCAGCTGCAGTGTTAGTCCCAGCCCTAGCTGAGTGTCGAGGGGTTGGGAACTTTATAAACTCATTTGATTCATTTGAGGTTTCACAATAGCCAAAAGTTCCTTTATAGCTTTTTGGAAACCGCACGCTAACATTGCATCTAAAAAGGTAACCGTGAAGTACACTGAAGAGCTAACAAAACTAAGGCAATCGTATAGGGACCTTAGATCCGCATTTCTTTGCAGCCACACACTAGACACATACACTTCTTTTCATACATACAAGCAAGCTACTTTCAAATGCTCTATTTACAGTTTTCCAACCTGAAAAATAGGTTAAAACCCACCGTAAGAGCCCTCTCTCCTATCTGCATCTCAATCTGTACACACAGAAATAAAGAAACTACCCAGGACACTGCCATTTCCCCATGCAAAAGTTTACATAACTTTTTCTGCAAGCATATACTTTCAGACAGTTTGCCGAGCTCTGGTATTTCACCAAATATATACACAATAAAGGCACCCAAGCGTGTTTACACATGCACTCACATACATATGTATGTTGCAAGGCACACACGCACATTTAAATGTACACACGCATATACTATACACACGCACGCCTACAGCTGGCTGTTCTGCCGGCTCCCGAAACGTAAAAGGGATGCTGCAGCCACAGGCACGACGAACTACCTACCTGCAATGACAGCCGGAGATCTCTGTCCTCCTTCAGCTTTCAGCCACACTTGCAAAGTGAAGGCATCTCGGGGCAGCTCAATATCTGCCTTCAGCCGCAGCTGATCACCTTGTCCACTGAAATAGAGCGCCCTGCTCGGGGTAAGGGACTCCTCTTCGTCCTTTACCTCCTGCTGTTGCCTCCTGCGGGGGACATGCCCAGGCTCCAGCCCAGCAGTGGAGCGCCTTCCTCGGGCTAACCTGGTGGCACAGGTGCCCGGGGCAGTGTAGAGGAGCTGGCGGCTGTGCCTGGTGTCCCTTCTTGCCCTGCGGGAGCGCTCGTCCATCCCACATTCGGGTCCACTGGCTAGGGCTGTACAGAGAAGCGCAAGAGGCAGCAGCAAACTCCAGAGCTGCATTTCCAATCTTCCCCCCCCTTCTCCCCTGCAAATCCTCCCGATCTGCCAGCTTTGGGCTCCTCCTTGCCTTGACTTTCTTCTCTTGTTCACCCTTCTTGGTATTTGCTCTTTTTATAACCCTTCTCAGTTGCTTTTTCTTTTCTTTTTTTCTTTTTCTTTCTTTCTTTTTCCTGCTTATAGAATTTTTTTTCCTTAAAACAAATAAAAATAAAATAAATCAAAACTCCTTCTTGGTTGAAATGTATTTCTCTGTTCTTCCTCCTCTATCTGTCTTCTTCTCCTCTATTCCTCCACAGCTGGAATTCCTCTCTCTCTTCTTTTCTCTGCTGGATTTTCTTCCCTTTATTTTTTTCTTCTTAAAAAAACCACACACACACTCTCACACACACACAAAACAAAACAAAAAAACAAAACAACCCCCCCCAGCTTTCTCCAAGACTCAGACCCACTGATTTCCCTCCCCCCCCAAAGATGCTCTAATCTATTTATTTTTTTGGCCTCCTTTATAACATAAGCCACAACCCCCTCCTTCCCCCCAACCTCCCCCCCTCCCTTCTTCTCCACAAAATGAAAGAAAAGAGAAAAAGCCCCTCAGAAGATGAGTAAACAAGAATATGCTAATCTACTCTAGGGTGCTCCACCTTCCCAATTGAATGATTCCCATTAAAACTGCAGGGATCATGACTAATCAATCAGCTTGAAGGAGCAGATAGCTCCAGAGGTTCAAACACTTTGGCTGTTTTCTTTTTCCCCCCTTCTTTTCCTCTCTTCCTCTTTCCCCCTATCACTTTCCCCCCTCTTCTTTATTTTTTATTGCAGTCAATCAACNNNATTTATTTTTTAAAGAAGGCAATCAAGATGAAGGGATCAATGTGACAAAAATCCTGCACCCCCCTTTTTGCAATCTCCCCAGCTTTCTTTCTCAGTCCAGTCCAAAACACACATTCCTATTTTTTTTTCTTGGCAAAAGAGAAAGCTATTTCTCCTCTCAGACTCCCCGTTGCACTTTGCTGGTAAACCTTATGCTCCTCTGCAGCACATAAAGAGTCTTGAAACTTGAGTCTCAGATATTTTTTAATTGCTTGCTTTCTTTCTTTCTCTCTTTTTCACTCTCTCTCTCTTTTTCTAATTCTTTCTTTTCCTCTTATTATTTTCTTAAAGTTATGCAATCAGCCAGGCTCCCCCTTTTGTGGTCCCCCTCAGTGCAGTTGTGTGCAGCTAATCCAAATGTTGCATCAAAGGTCCCCATCGAATCAGGAGCTAAAAGGAGAGAAGCTTTTTGAAGAGCATTTGCCTTCCAGAAGCTGTAGCAACAGAGCAGGATTTGGCTTTTGAATGCTCCAAAGACTCCTGGTTTTTTTGAAATAATAATAAAAAAAATTATTAATTTTATTTGATGGGTTGAGTCAAAAAATCCTCTCTCAATATTGCTAATTTTTCAGTCTAAGGAATTCAGCTCCCCTGGTTTCCTTGGCTTAGTTGTAGCCACAGGTAAGATTCTGGCTGCTTGCTGGTTTGTAGATCTCTGTTTCTGAGCTGGGACGTTTCTTTTTTTTCTCCTTTTTTTTTTTTTTTTAATATTTTTTTTTCACTCTTGAAAGATCTCAAAAGCTCCCCCTGATGGCAACAAAAAGGATTTTTCTAAGTACTTAATAAGTGGAAATGACTTAGCAGTAGCACGCTCTGAATCTATGGGCCACTATTCCACTCGGAAGAAGTCCAGTAGAACCAAGTTAAATCGCACCAAATTCAGTCACAAACCCAGTAACCCACATAATCCTCTTCCTTCCATCTCAAAATTAACGACTGTCACGCCTTACTTTCCTATAAACTTTTAACAGCAATCACACAAGAGAGTTTTCCTGGGACTGTAATCTTCCTGCTTTTGCAGATTACCCTATTAGTATGAGTTTGTTATGAGCACTAACACTTAAAATATACATGATAAAATGAATGAAAGTAAATTTTTTCAATGAGAAAAGAGTTGTTGCATGCTTGCAAGGCTTCTGAGAGTTGTTTTTTCAGTTTCTCACCAATTTGCAAACACTGAAGAATGTACAAGTGGCATTTTCAGAGATCTTGGATATATCCACAAAGTTCCACCAGAAGTCAACAAGAACTACTGACCAGCCCCTCTCTAATGGTACAGACCTTCCCTCCACAACAGCTCTACTTACAAGACAGACACAAAATACTGGCAACATCTACAAAGTTTTTAATAGAAGACCTCAAAGCAATTAAGCTTCTCAACAACCAAGAGGAAATTGTTAGCTAAGAAACAAACTGTACCACGGTATAAACTCCCATAAATGTCCCAAAGAACTCAGAGGGATGCAAAAAAGACACTTATGCGTACATGCCTCCTCAGCAGAAACAATTTAAGACCAGAGCTTAAGTACTGCACTTTACTATTCTAATTTACACAGAGAGGACGGTGCAAATCAAACAAAAATTCAAAAATTTAAAATTAACCTGTTCAACTTCAAATAAGAGCTAAAGCAGGAAGAGTCCTGCTGCCAGGGACACTGCCTTCTCCACTTGACAACTCCCCGATGCCCCCAGGAACTTTGCCCACGTCGAGTCTGGAAGAGCAGGCTCTTTAACTTAAATAACGTGGGTTCCAGTTTTTCCAGTGGAAAAAGCTAATTCTGTGAAATCACAATGTGTCTTAGGGACATTACGATTTGGCTGAAATCATCCAAGAAAATTATTGAAACATTTCAATTTGATGGCACTGCACCATTTCATTTTGAACATATTTGACCTTCTATCTCTTACAATATTACTGGCAAGAGAAAGGGCTTCACTGTGACCAAAACACAACACTTCAATGCATCAGGCCACCATTCCAGTAACAAATTCTGGGGTGTTCTTGCTACAAAGGAAAGGCCCAAAGCTCAGCTTTCTGTACTCGCAGAAGTCAGAAGAAAGTATGAAAAGATGGAATTTACCTCTAGAGCATGAATTTCTCATTCAATCAGTTTTATTTCTAAGACATAGCAAAAGCATAAAGAAAATGTGATACATAAACTCCTGAGTCCTGAGTGATAAAGAACAGAGAGTGGAAAAGATGTGATTTCACGAATAGTGAGTAAATCTGGGATTCCTTAAGTCTGTGGGTCAGATCTAACTTCCCTGACAACAGATGAAATTCTACCCTGCACAGATGGACATTTATTCTCTGCTTAAGCCAGTACTTAAGTGATGTACGGGCCTTCTGGCAGGGGGGTTTCTACCCAAGGAGAATAATCCTCCTGTTGAACTCGAGTGGAGTATTCTCCTAAGTAAAGGGAGCAGGATATTGTCCTGCATCTAGAGGTATTTTCACAAGAAAAGGGAAAAAAGCACCAAACCCTAGATACACATATAGAGGCAAGAATTAAAATAGATATTTATGATATTATGCCAAAAAAATAGCATTGAGCTACATGCTGTATGCAGTCATTATAAGGAGAAATACTCAGCAGGAATCTTAGCTGAAGCTGCCAATAACTCCCAGGTTCAAGACTAGAGCTGAGTGAATAAATCATAACAAATAATGTTTTTTTCAAATTTCGACTTTTTTTCTCCTATTTGCAAGCAGACTGCAAAATCTCTCAAATATGTTTGAAATTATACGTCCATTTCTTCCTCGTATTTAGTATTTCTCTAAGGCCAATTAGCACACAATTTACTGTAATATACACATTTTCACATTTGTTCTGTGTTAATTAGGCAAGGAAGTCACACAGCATTATTTTTGGCTCCCTGGGGGTCAGGTTTAATCACTCACGATATAGTAAAATTACTAATTTTACATATGATGGGAGATTCCACCATTTGAAACTCTCGTTGTGAAAAGCAGCGTTGGATCTTCAAATTACTCACATGAAGGTCAATTAAAAACAATGTTTCTTGAAAGTCGAGCTGAAAAGTCTGCCAGTTACAGCTGAATTGAGGCCCTACTATTTTGGGCAAGTATTTGTACATATTTGTCCTCACTGTGCACAACTTCATCAATCACAGCAGAGGTTTGCATGGTTTTTACCCCTCACCGATATCCCAATCAAGTCTCTCCGAACTTGGCTTGGGTTGAGGATGGCTGAAACGCAATCCAACAGCTACTCTGTTCAGAATCAGACAGGGTCCAGACACCAGATTTTAATGCAATGTGTTGGATTCAGGGAATATTTTATGCAATCAACAATGGTATGATAGGAATCACGCTGCCTCCACAGAATAGCAAGGACTGAAACCCAAAGAGCCGAGAATAGCTTCAAAGAAAAAGCGATTTGGGCATTCTGGGTTGCGAATCCCACAAAGTCCAGCACCTCTTAGGAGATAGAGCCACTCGCTTGGTGTCAAGACGGTGAGACAGGGTTGCGTTAGGTGGAACGTGCCTACAGCTCCTCATGAGCCCAAGAAAACGCAGAAATGCTAATAACTGAAAAAACAACAATAAAAAAATGTCAAACATGTTCAGCCCTGGAAAAGATTTAACAGAAGACCTAATTTGGACTCAGTGTAAATTGACCAGTTTTTTAAATGCTTTCTCTATCTGTCCTTCCTCCTCCTATTTTAAAAAGGATGAACGATTAAAAGTCTGTGTGCTGCCTTTATTGTCACACTCCATACTAATAACAATGCTGATTTTAAGGGTCCTTTATAACTATTGCCTGCATATTCATAATTCCATACAACTACGCTAACTTGAGCAGAAATCAGAACACCAGCACTACATCGCCTTTACTAGTGGATAAGAGACTCTTCTACTGCTGTTCCCCCAGCTGTCCCATACGTAAAATACAGGCTATGTTAATTTACATCAATAAAACCGCTTCGTGTCAATTTGAAATACACCATTTAATCCAGAAAAGTTTACTGAACAATTAAGGAGTGCAATAAATGACAATCAAGACTAAACATATAATTGATGACTTTATGAAGATATCAGTAATTTTATAAGGTAATTTGCAGTCAGTGGCTATAAATTCCTAGTTAAACCTAGCATACCACTCTTTTTTGCCCTGCAGAGAGCTGTATTTCCTAACAATACTGATGCCTGTTCGCCTGGAATTTGGTTACTTTATCCTTCAAATTTCCCTCATGAAATATCATATTTCCAGAAAAGTTACATATTCTTTGTATTTTTTTCAGCACATTCTTGAAATACATTCTTGGGGGTGGGGCAATACTCTCTATTCTACTACATTGTGGTGGGAGCAAAAAGACACTGTAAATGATGTAAGCAATGGGGCACATTCTTCCTCCTCAATTAAACCATGTAAATGCTGGTTAGTTCAGTGGGTCCGTTTTAATTTGAACTGTATACTGTAATTCTGGGTGTTCGGGATGGACTGCCCAGATGAAATCCTTGCTCAGGTGTGAAGAGAACAACCACCGGACCTCACCTACATGGTGCCCAGTCGCCGCTCCAAGGCCACGTCCCTGTGACCCAAGACGCACACGTGAGGATGCACAAGGCTTATGTGAACAGCCCCAGTGGGTCCCACGGGGCAACTTTGGGGCCAGGCCCTTTACCTCTCACTTCTGCAGGGCCACATGCCGGTACCGGAGAGCACCACACAGGCAAAGGAGGCAGGTTCCTAAACCAGCAGACTGATGGGGGCAGCAAAATCACAGCCTAAAGCAAAAGATACGGAGAGGAGGAAGGACCTCCTGGGTCTCAGCAAGTGCCCAGAGCACCATGCCCAGCCGGCCCCACACCACCGGGGCGGCCGAGAGGCTCCCCTGTGCACCCTTGGCAGGAGCACCCTCCCCAGGCCCTCCTGGCATTGCCCCTACAGCAACAGCCCTGCTTGGAGCCCCCTGCCCCTCTTGCACAGGTTTAAAACCCCAACAAGAACACAAAAACTGTTTGCCTCGCTTTCCCCTCTCACTTAAGGAGACTAAAATTATGCCTATTTTAAAAGTCTGTTTGCCCAGAGATTTAGGATCCTCAGATGAAACCAGGATGCTGAAACCCAGAACTGCAGAATGCTGTTTTTATTGCTTCTGCACTGTCTGCCCAATGAGGAATTTCTGAGGGGCCGTGAGGAGGGGATTCCAAATGTTGCTCTTGAAAAAACAGGTAAAACCCAGGAGAGCGCATGAGGAGATCCCCTGATTTTCCAGAACGCAAGATGTGTTATGTGGTTCCCAAACCATCTCACCCAAAGATTATATGCCCTCCAGTATTTCTGGGGTTGGGTCAAATGCTGGGGGAAGGGAACTGGACCTGGCTGGGAAGGAAAGGGGAACAAGACAAGCAGTCAATGGACCGGGAAGGGAAAAACTCCTTGTGATTTGTATCTCCTAGTGATTTGCAAATACTAGTAGTTGGCTTATGACCTGCAGGAGGAGGACTGTACAGGGCCATTGCTTTATTCACCTCTGAGCACCTTCAGTTTGTTTGGGCTGCCTCGCTCCAGTCTGTAACTTGAGAGAGCTGTATCCATGACAGGACCCACAAGCCCACCCTGATACCCGCTGGGGCCGCCTCAATGCCACCTCTGGGATGCGCAGGAGTACTCAGGCTCCCAAAACAGCCACGACCAAATCAGGAAGGCGACGGGGGAGAAGAAAAGACTATTTCACTGAACCAAAGACTTATCAGACAGCATCACACAGCCTGATCAGACAACTCTGAGACAGAAAAGATGGGGGCTTGCTTATTACACAGGGGTCCCCTGCCTTTGTAAACATACGGTCCATTACAAGATACATTCCACCCAAAGAGGCATGTATCCACAACATAAAACACACCACTGCGATTGCTGTTAATTAGTCACCGCCCCATTGGCAAGTCTCAGCCGAGAGGTCAAGGACTGGGTGAGCTCTGGAGCCCCAACTATCCTCTTAGACCTACTAATGTTTTCCCCACAAGATAAATAGCGTACATGGGTGCAGAGAGGGGAGGGGGGCTGCCTTGGAAAGGCATATGGGGCCTCTGCTAGCTGGGTACCTGTTCAGAAGATACATGGGATGTCATCAGTCTTCCAGCGCTCTGCTCTGACATCTTCCTCTAACCATACATCACTTTTAAAACATTAAAGAGAGAAAGGTCATTATCAGCTGTCTTGGAGGAGGAACACAGCAGAAGCGGCGGGGCGGCTCCCCAGCCCCACACACCAGGGTGGGCTCCCTCGGGCAGGGCGGCATCGGCCGCTGGAGGAGAGGTGGGTCCGGGAGGTGGGGGTGGAGAGGGCTCTGCTTGCTGCCCTCTCAGCTCCCCCAAAGGGGGACTGTGGTACTATATCAGAAGAGCCACACAAGCTGCTCTGAAAGCTAGAAGGAAAGTCTGGTGCTGGCCCATAAGTATGCATGGGGAGAGACAAAGAGCAGGACTCAGACAGACAGATGGAAATACATGGCTGAGGAATAATCTAGAAAATTCAAACATATCAGGCCATGTTTTGGTATTCACAGGCATCATCTAACAAGAAAGTTTAACATACCCAAATGTTTTTCCTAAACTAAATTTCTGCTCCAATGCCAGTACTAGCAGGACTAACAAGAGAACCCTGTCGTGTCTTGCTATTGAAGAAGATAATCAAGCAAATGATAAACAAATTGATCAAGAGAAAGACACTGCGTGTCATTCTGCAGCAAGAAAGCCAAAAGACAGAATTCAGAGGAAAAGCTTCTCTGCATTTGAGAGCTATTCCCAGTGAAATGGGATTTCCCCTTTCTGCTTTCATTTGAATGGCATTTGAAAAACACAGCTGCAGAGTCCCATGCACACAAGGTATGGAGCCAAGCGGGGAACCCTCCCAGCCAGGCTGTCACAGCCTTCAGCAGCAGATCTGAATTTAGCAGTTTGTCCTGTCTTCACAGCACACAGGGCCCAAGTCAAGTCCTTGACTCAGATGCTCCCAAGCCTCAACAGGCATCTGATCCTCATCCAGACTTGGGTCCTTGAGATCATCCATAAATCAGCAGTCAAAGGCTAACTTCTGCCCCAAGCTGACACAGGAGGCTAGGTCAGTCCAAATGCAACGTCCCCGGCATCTGAACCAACCTCTGCCAAACTGCAGATTATACCTTAAACCTGAAGTTCAGAGCAAGGCAGGCAGGATCTGGCATCATGGAGCAAGGTGATCACCTGCCTTCCTGGAAGATATATCTAGTCTTTTCAGTCACGTGCTTAGCTTCAGAATTTGAAAAATCCCATAACTTTATCTGTCATCCCCTTGCACCTGAAGCAAGCACTCCAGAGTTCTTCCTTCCTGATCCCAGCCGCGCTGTGAAGCTTCGCCATCCTCACACCAGCCTTGCACCCCGGCTGCTTCATCTTCCTGTGCCCCCCAATACTCTGCCCCTGAATCCACAGGTATTAATTGATTTGTCAAAAGAAAGTTCAGGCAAGGATGTATTAAATCAAAACATTCCACTCATACCTCCCAGGCTTCTCAGTACAACTGAGATTCCTCAAATACAGTTAAAAAAAAAAAAAAAACACCCAACAAAAAAACCCCAAGACAAAACAAAACAGAGAAGGAACCAACAGAAAGAGTGGAAATAGAAACCAGACAGAAGAAAAGCAGAAGGAAAAAGAAAAACAACAACAAAACACAAATAAATTGGAGGACAGCCCTCACTAAAAGCTGCAGGTTGGGGTATTTTTGGTTAAGAATTTGGCATCGGTGGCTTTCTGTGATATGTCACTGCGTGAAATAAATACAATATAGCAAGCATTATAGGAAACAATTGCCATATGTGAGGGTGGTGGCAGCCTGTGCTTTCCCCGCCACCCCCTATTGCTTTCGTCTGCACTAAAGCTGCGTTTAAACTAGTGAAATCCATCTCTATCTGTCTTAATGTTTAAATACATTTTCAGCCAAGACCCACCACTGGCTATAGTTGTATGGCAACTCTCAATCGAAATGTCTAAGCAGGGTTTTGACTTTATCCCCAGCTCATTGTTAATGCATTTAACAGGATTTTCAAAAAATTTCCTTTCTCTTTGAGGTGATACCCCGTTCTCCAGTGATATGTAGCAGATCTCTCTGATGCAGTACAGCTCGCTATTGAGTGTCAAACCCTGTTTGCCCACTAGCATAGAAAAACAGAAAACATCATATGGACAGCTACAAAAGCTGCAGAGAACTGGATCTGAGAAAACTATAACCTTGTTTGTATTGGAGGATATTTCATGTATCCTAGTTTTAAAACTGCTTTTTATTACACGAGTACATCTGTGCACAAAATTAGACACACTAAATGGACTGGTCTGTTGAAATGGCAGCTCAGATACACTGCTAAGGCTGGTAATTAGACCGATGAGTACGTGAATGACCTGGTTAAGAATCTCAAGAAAATAGAAAATTCCTCAGGAGGCAAAAACTGGAATTGAAATATCAAAATTTATCCTGTAACAAAAAATAGCATCCTTTCATTCCTTTGCCACCAATGCTTCAAAAAAGAACGAGGAAAAAGAAAAGTGCATCAAATGAAAACCCAAATAATACATGAAAACATTCTCCAAAACTAAATAGGCATAGAAGCACAGAGCCCTGTATATATTCAATGCTATTTTTAGAAAACATTTAAACCTACAGACTTCAAAATTAATTCACTAAAGTACATTTCTATAGCACAATACAAATCTCATTAAATTCCATAGTTCACAATATTTATACAAAAAGGTACCCTTTGCTATTAAATGCTATAGGACCTGCCCAGAAAGGTTAGCAACTCTTTCTAGGATACCAAAATCTTTTCAGTTCAGTTCACCACTAAAAAAAAAAGTTGGACTGATTTTAATTTGATCAGACTTGAGTTGTTGTCAGAACAGTTTACTGAACAGTTACTACAAAAAATAGGGAGGCTTTTTGTTCACAAATGAAATCAGCTTTGTTAGGAGTATTCACAATATTTCAGCCCTTAAAACGTCATGTGCTCCAAAACAGTGCATGCTTTGTGGCAAGTAACGTATTGCCAACTTTTAATAGGAATAGCTGTACATGGAGTTTACAGCAATTACTTCGTGGGGAACGCGGGCAGCTTTCTCACTAAAGGTAAGTGGGGTGATGAGCCCCATTGTATATCTTGGGGCAAACCAACCAAAATCAAGAGCTGTATAGGTATGTTGGTGCCTACCTTTCCAATTATGTCAGTGGAAGTGAAGGATTTAAATAGGAGTTGATGTTTACATATTCAACTCCTAAGTTTCTACCAGGTTGCAAGGATAGCTGTTCTTTTTGCAACCTTGTCAAGTATGGCCAAGGTTATCAAGGTTATCAAGTTGATCTGATGCATTTTGATTGCCTTCTGTGGCGTGATTTGTTGGAGGACATCATGAGCCTTCACTCCTTAAAACCTCACCTAGAATCCACCTGAAGGTACCAGAAGGTAGTAGAGGGACCAGGGCAGAGGTGCAGCAGACAAAAACACATGCTGACATTTATTATACCAGTTCAAGCCTCCATCCTTCTATGTCTAGCATCTTTTGCCAACACTAAATTCACCAAGACTGCCATTAGAAAAATGCAGTTGAAAAATGAGGAAGATTATCAGGCTCAAGAACCAGTACTTTAAACCACATCCTATATTGGGTTTTTGTTTCCTTGTTCCACTAACTTATTTTTAATAAGGCTGATTGTAACAATAGCATGAAATTAAGAGGGGGGGGGAGGGGTGGGGGAGAGGGGAGAAAAACACTCTCTGTTTGTTTAGATTGGGCCACATTGTGAATTTAGGTTTCATTTTTCTCTTAATTTTGTGCAAAGATTGGCCTTAAGAAGAAACACATTTCTGGAATTGGGAACCTACAGCATGGTACAGCTTTCAAGACACCATGCCAAAGTGTCTCTTTAATTATTTTTTAGATGAATTTTCCTTGTTCTGAGCTAATGGGTAACAGACCATGTCACAAAAATACTCCACATCCCTATTTATTCAGCAGAGAAGAGCTTTTTCTAAAAGTTTTCAAGGGGTTCAAAAACCATAGGCAGAGAGTCCTCAGAACCGATGCCTATAGGCTGTATGCGTCTAGCCCAGGTTCGCTGGAGCCACATTCAGCCAAGGACTTCCAGTTTCAGCTTCAATTTAAGATTAAACTCAGGATACTCAGGAGGCAACAGACCTGTTTGCTTTCCTCTGTTCCCTCACTGCCTTCACACCCCAGAGTAAAACCCTAAAAGAGCTCCCAGAAACTACAGGTACAGCTTCAACAACCCTTTAAAATGTACAGAATAAACCTGCTTGAGTGATTAAGATGTTTTTGATGTTTAAGATCAGTGAATGCATAAAAATTAACAGATACCTCTGACCCATCTTCAGCCAGAAAAGCCATAAGAAACCCTGAGCAAGCCATTTTCAGCTATAAAAGGCGCTGAGGCCCATGGCAGGAGTCACCGTAGGAAGCCGGCTGAGAAGCCTGGCCCTGAGAAGCTCTCAGCCCCTCCAGGTTCAGCCTTACTCTTCAGGAGCCGCTGCCAGAGCAATGTGTTGGCTTGGGGCACCTCAGGCAAGAGAGATGGCCGAAATCGGTGTAAGATGCTGATGTTGGGGAGAGGGTGGCCACCCAACGCCCCAGCCAGCCCGGCTCTGGGGGACCAAGAGCATCGGGTGGGGTCCTCTTTCTGGAGGAAATCACACTTTTCCCTAACATAAGTCCTTCCCAAAAGGGCTGCTGAAGCCAGCCTGCTTTTTGTTCTAAGTAATCACTTTACCAATATTTCAAAGGCATTATGTAACTGAAACAGTGTAAAGTTATTGCTACCGACATTGTCAAGAAATCATTAACATTTCTTAACAGGAACAGCACAACTGTTCATGTCATGGCTGTCTCATTCACTTTCAAATCAAAGCTTTCAAATTAAATATTAATTTAATATTAAAATATTAATGCAGTCCCACTGTTTCTGTAACAAATATTAATTTCTTATGGCATTTCCAGGCAAATGCATATATTATAAACTTCATCTCCCACAGGAGGTCCCTCAGCCTTCCCTTTCCCTCTTTCAGCATTATCCTGATACCAGCCAAGAAAGGGACTTTGAGAGAAGAAGGAGGGGCTGCCTGATGAAGGGGAAGCAAGGTGGATAATTTAACTTAAAGCGTACCCCATTCCTCCCCTCCCACACAACCTCCCCACCCTTAGATCAGGATATCGAAGGCTGCCATTATATCTCCCGCCTACAGAATGAGTCATTCATACATTCAGCAATTCCTGCTGGAAAAACAGTGAATGCCTCTGTCACCAGAGCCCATTACAGAAATTAAACTTTGCAAATCATCAGGGAGGGGCAAGATTTAAAGTCTTTCAAGGCGCACGCCTGGTCTCTCCAGTCTCAGTAAGAGCGGAATTGATTTGACAATAAGCTTTTACAGCCTTAATGCCTACGGTAGGCAGCACGCACATACCCGGGTAGGAAGCAGGTCAGAGGAATAGAGTACTTCTCTCTTGGATATTTTTTTTTTTCCAGTGGTTCATCTCAGGCAAAAAGACACTGAATGAAAATCCACAGTGGCATTTCTATTGCTGTACCATGGCTCAACATCTAAGGCTCGCACGAAGAGCACCCCTTGTCCAACCACCCCAGTCCCTGCCGGGTGTCCCTGTGTCAGGCTCCCCAGAGGCAGGGAGCCGGGGAGGGCAGCAAGCCGGGGACAACCTGCAGCACCCTAAGGACAGCTTCAGGCTTTCAAGGATTTCACTCTGTAGGAAACTCTGATTGGGAGGATCCAGAGGAAAAGCTAAGATTAAGTACTGACAAATGGTCAAGACATAACCCCATTCAGAAAGGCTAATTTTCTGCACAGTTTACTATAATTACTTCTGTTGCTTGTAGCTTCCTTATCCCTCCTCCTGAGACCATTAAATCTACTCTTCTTCGGAGTGAGGAATAAAAGCTCTTCGGCCTTCAGGCTCTTTGGTATTTTTCTCACTATTTCCTTCTCCAGTCATGAAACATCCTGGATTTTGTGGGGATTTGTTTGTTTGGGGGTTTTTTGTGTTGCTTTTTTAAACCAAGTACTTCATCTGCATAAAATTCATTTACTTGCATTGTTCAGGGCAAGGGAAATTATTTTTGTTTTAATTTGCCAATGGCTCCAGACCTCCCTCTCTCTGTATCTCTCAAAGGCCTGTGAGGTCTTTGAGATGGGGATAGCATTATCAAGGCTTCACAACAAGCTTCTAACAGGAGTGGACACAGGTTGCAACTGAAATACCCTGGTGCTGGATTTCAGATTGGTTGTTGGATGCTGACTTTAAAATGGTGTTGGGAGATTCCTTCCTCACAATAGGAAGAGCAGGAGGTGCCACCCTGGAGGTACCATGTCTCTTAATGCCCTTCTAATCCTGTGACATGCCAAGCCTTTGTGTCTGGGTATTCATGCCCTGAGTGCTCAATAGGATTACAAGAGCTACTTTCTCAGTTTATTCTGAAGACAAGAAGTCAGGAGAGCTTAGGTGAAAATCCGCTAGCTCAAATGGGTTCTCACCTTTCTTTGAGGTTTGCTATCACAGGGCATGTTGCAGAAGCCATATTATTACTTAGGATTAAAACCACAAAGGACTATCTTTGACAGTGCCAGCTTCAGGTACTCATCATTGAGAGAGGCGTTCGGATGCTTGCTCTGCCTGAGGGTGTTTCTGCTTACCAATCTTTCTTTCTACGCAAATCCCATACAGAGACCATCTTTGGAAAGAGTGCTCCTGTGCAGAAACTAGTGGCATGACTGGTGAACCTAATATTGGAGTTGTGCTTCCTTAAATTCCCAGAAATCACATACCAGGGTACAACCATCACCTCCAGGAGTATCACCGAAACCCACCGATTCGGTCAGGCAAACATCTCACCCAGCCATCATCCCTCCTCTCACAGCCCTTGCCCCTCTCCCTCCCCTCTCAGCAGCCACCTCCCACTAAACCCATCACTTTCTCCTCCTGCCAAAACTTGTTGCTCTGCATCTAGCCCCAAATGTAACATTCACCTCCCCTCTTCTTTCCCTTCCTATAATTGCATCCTTCACCTCTCGTACTGTCCAACTCCTCCACATTCATTTTCTTTCTCCCATTACTCTCACTTTCCATTCTCTCCCCTCATCCTTCCCACTTGTAAATGGTACCTGTCCTTCTCTATGTACCACTTTGCCCTTTCTCCCTCCAAAGCAGCATCCAGCTCCTGGAAGCATTCACTGCCTATTTTACCTCCTCCCTGTAAAATACTTCCTGACTTTTTTTACTTTTTTTTTTTTTTTTTTAAAGGATGCTACATAAAAATAAACTATATTCTTTTTTGAAAGTCCCTGTGACCATTAAACCACCACACTTAGCTATGAGTTTTTACAGCTTATCATAAAGCCTCCTGCAGTCCCATTATAGTTGACTAAGGGAATAAAACATGGTTCGAAAATAATCCCAGCAGTCTACCATTACTGATTTCCTCCTGTGCTTCTTAACCGATTTAAAAAATCAACATATTAGAAGTACTCTGACCCCAGGTTTTCAGAGCAGCGCCCGAAGGAGACAGGAGAAGGGAGAGCGTGCAGGGCAGCTCCTGCTGAGCGCTCCCCCCCCCACCCCCCCAGTTACCAGTTCTCGTGCAAAACAGAGAGAGGATGCAACGCTCCCAACCACTTGCCTTGCCCCACAACAGAGAGGTATCCAGTCACACATTTGCTGCCAGTTAGGACACCTCTGCATGGCATCGGGCTAGTTTTTTGCCGAGAGATTACAGAGGGTATAACGAGGCCTCCAGAAGAGACATACGAGACCAAGAAGGAAACAGTGCAGGAGCAGCCTCAGAAGCCGATGGCAACACTGGAACGGGCCGCGGGCTTGGCTGCAGGACCAAGTGGACGAAGGCACCACGGGGCCCCGCTCCACGGACGTGTTTTGGGGTGGGTGTGCAGGAGGAAGCAGCGCAAACATGAAGCATGAGTCAGAGCCACACCTCGCAAGTGGCTGTCACCAATGTCTGTTATTATTATGCAGGAGACTCTGGCATTAGTGGGAAGGTTTTCTGGGTTGTGGCCAATGAAGCGATTGCTGTGGAGGATATTAGGTGTAACAGGATGTTTTTCTAGCAAGGGCTAAAGGCAGAAGCTATGTCATTGCTTTGGCTTCCCTTCTTCCACACCTCCACCAGGGATGAAAATGGATCCCAAGGTGGGGGAAAAACTTTGAACATGCAGTCAGCAACTCATTCTCCCTCTTTTTGAACAAGTTATTTAAAAGTACTAATAATTACATTAGGGATGAGCACATTTTCCGGCTATCCAGCTCACTCTCCCTCCCTGATGCTGACGTTTCAAATAGCCTGTTATAGAGTTATACCATTACTAGATTAAAAGGATGTCGCAGGCAGCCTCAATTACAAACTCAAGTGATTGTATTAAGTGAAAAAAATCTCCTGAAAATAATAATGTTAGTTTTATAATATTATTCTTGGCAGTTGTAGCATGCTTTATGAGCAGTAGGGAAAATTAGAAAAGCTTCACACCCTGTATCAGAAGGTGGGTAACATTGGCCCAAAGTTTCTCTTACCTCTATGTGATGATTCTTAAAAACTTTCATTCAAGAGGAATGCAAGATGACCAGCAAAATCTATAGTAGCACAGACTTGCAACTTTTTTTCACCTGGTATATGGCTTTTGTTCCTTGAAAAACAAAACAGTCAAAAAATCTGCCACTAAACCACCAAATCCCCAAATAAGTACCAGCAATATAAAGAGTCCAAAGGATCGCGCTACAGCACCATAGCACATAGCGAAGCAAAGCAGGGATGTGGGCATCTAGATTTGCCCTTGTTTTGTTTCTTGCCAAGGCCTCTTTTGCTACCTGCAGTGCCTCTCAAGCTGTCAGCACCCTGAGCTTGGACCAGACAAAACTTTTCACCTGCATTCCCACAGATGCTGAGCAGGGTTCAGCATCTCACATTAATGTCACTGGCCCTACCAGCATTCTGAGACCAGCTCTGGTTTTGCTTTAAACATTAATAATATTCACCTTCAGCTGTTAAATGTATATAGACACTGATTTCTCCAAGTGCTCTACTATCCCATATAGTGCCTACCTAGAAGCCTTTGGAGTAACAGGGGGCACAAAGACAACATTTCATTAACTATAAGCAAAAAGTATAATCTTTAACCAGTGCATCACCTCTAGGTAATTGCTCTGCAAAGCTAAAATGCAGCTCCTCTCTGCATAACTTACAAAGTGTATTTTAAAAATAATTATGATGGGCAGGCATCATTTGGAGCAGGAACATTTCTTCCCAACACTGGGGAGTGAGGCGTTGTTCCCTACCTTCATTCTCTAGCTTTCTCCAGTTTGCTTATCCCAGTATCAAATTAGGTGAACTCTGACATTTTCCTTAGATCACTTACAACCCCCAAAAAGTTCCAAGGTTTGTTTGAGGAACTGTCCCAAAAATTCAGATGTTTTGCTGCCTTTGCTCTAGGCTCTCCACAATTCTTCAAAATTCAAAGGAGGGCAGGAAACCTTTCCTAGGATTTACATCTTGCATCTGGTTGAACTATGATGCCATCAAAAAAGCCTCCGACATGACGTTTTGACATACCTGGTGCTGTGAAGCCAGGAATTGCAGGTCTGTAGAAACTGAAGCTTTCTGAAAAGGTAACTTGAATCTCCTCTAAAACACTGGGCTCACAATGTAGATTGAGTTAAGCCAAAGATTTGGGGGAAAAGTTGCATTTCCTTTTTCCAAACTTGTATCACCTATCCTCAGCTTGCAGCCTAAAAGACAGACAGGAGTATACCTTCCTCTCATTTGTGCTCTGTCTCAGCTCAGTGTAGGTAGTCTAAGGATGCTGACGCATCCACATGAAGCTGCCATGGAAGAGCTGTAAGAGTTATTATAGTGACAAGTGGCTGTTACCTGGCCAGTACCCAGAAGAAAGTAGTGTATTGTGAGCTATGAAAAAATTTAAGCAGGAATTTTTATAACATTGATTAGGAAAACTGCATTTTATAGCCAGGTAATGCCAAATGTATCAGAACTGGACACTTCACACAGTGTATAACATCACAGACCCCAAGACTGTCAATTTTTTACTATTTCAGTTTTTTGCCATATCGTGGTTTACAAAAAAAAAACCCCAAACCAGCCATCTGTTGCAATTATAGCAATGAATTACACCATCACAGATGGACGAAAATTCATAAGGTTGCAGAGTCAAGATTTCAGTGATTAGAAAATCCCTGAATTATGCCTGACTGTGCAATCAAAATTTGTTCCCTGTGTGCACACACACGACAACAATGTCCCCAACACTACGATCACATGCTCCTTTATCACATACTGCTTAGGGCTGCCTCACTCAGCACACAGACCCTTACTCCAGGAATAAACTGGGGTGGAGAGCAAATGAAGCTCAATTTTTGGCACATGAGCATGGACAGCAGTCTCTTCCTCTTTCGTGCACTGATAGTTCAGGAGCAGGGGCTCCAAAACCACGCAACATGCACAGCTGGAGACAGAATTAGCTGCAAATTCAGGACCAGAAAAACGCACATCAGCAGAGCAAGGCCCCCACATCCCATTAACAAATGTCAAGTCTTTTTGTGTGGACGTTTGAGAGTTTCACATTGAAACAGCTATGAGTTTGTTCGGGTTTTTTTAATGGGTAATACAACATAATTTCCTCCCAATTTGTTCCTGGAAAGAGAAGACTACTTTGGCTCAAATGTTTTAAGAGATGAACCAGCAGGAAAAATTTCAGCCTGCATGAGTAACTGAGAAAAAGTCATAGTTTTATATTGAAAGCACGAGAAAATCATATCCTTGGCTGTTATCTCTCACATGGCCTGTTCTCAGAAGCAGCTACACCTGAAGGCATTTGTTTTAAGGTAGGTTTGGGGTTTTGTTTCGGTTTTTTTAGGTTTTCTTAAGCTGTAAGTGAAATTCTGGACCATTCACAATTTCTCTTGAAGCTATATAAAATTAAGCTAATAGCTTTGGCCAAAAGAGATGAAAAAGAACAGAAAACCAAAAGCTTTTGAAAGAGTCCAAATGTTTCAGTTCCAACTTTTCAAAACAATGGGATCCAATTTTTCATTCCATGTGAAGTTGTGAGACCAAATTTACCTCCACTTAATTTTAAAGCACTGAATGCCTGCATTCAATGCTTTTATTTCAAGCTACACAAAAATTGTTGTCTAATCTGATGCCCTCCCCATCTTGAGGGGAAGGCACTTCACAAGGTGGTAGTGACAAGAGGCCATTCAACAAATGTCAGCAGAGCATTTCCGCAGGCTGAAATCTTTTCAATGCAAGATTTGCAGGAGCCTCTTTCCAGGAGTTTTTGGACACACACTAGGCAGAGGAAAATATTTCCAAGACTCTGGTTATCTGAGACTCTGCTTTCCCTCTCTGGGTGTGGTTTGGAAGATGCTTTCCAGAGACATCCTCCTCAACCGTGCAGTCACTGTTGACTGCACTAACACCTCCATATTTGGCTAAATTGTTGGTTCAAGGTGCCTTCTGGTAGTTAGTTGTACCATGCTGACCTCCATTTGCAGTGCTCGATTAGTTGGGACAGTTCTCTGCAAGGGCAATTTGGTTCCTCTCTCGAAAGCTTGCAGGAGATAGGGGAAAAGGTGTTCATTGCAAGTATTTCAATGCGGTGTTTTGCCTGTCCTTGGAGCAGCCCAGGGATCACTTCTTCCAGGGATAACTTCTTATCCTCCACAAGTTATTTCAGAAGATGCACTTCTTCCTTCCAGGAGGGGAGGAATTTCCCAAATTCATGGTGTCCTGATTCTAATTGGGCCTATTTATAAATGAACATCTGTCACCTTGCAGAAGAGAGGTCAGCTCTAGATTTAGGGAGGATGCTCATTCCCTTTGCCACGCAGGAAGCACAAGTCCGATTGTGCTATGCTATCAATACACTCAGTCTAATTTTCAGGAACAAACTATAAATTTTTCCAGCAAGTGCACTTATTATAAGTTTGTTTGCCAAGTGGAGTGGTGTTGCCTCCCTCCTTGATTATGGTTAAGTAAAAGTGTTTTTGCTTAAATGGGAAAACAAATGGAACAGATTCTCTGGCCTCCCAACCCTCGCAGGCACCTTTGGTATGAGGTTTATCACTCAGCAAGGGTGAGGGGGAGGAAATAACTTTTTTGGACGCCCGTTGTTACGATACGGACAGCTGATCATAATACAAGATAATCCACAGTGAATTATCTTTGACAATGTTTTACAAAACTGTCATGATAGTATGCAAGTCAGAGGAAAAAAGCTCTAGGCCAAATCCCTAGAAAACATAAATCGATTTATACTGAAGAATATGCCCCTTTGTCTACAGCTTACAGAATTATTCATGCCAAATCACTTCAGAGAGAAGTTTGGGCTTTTTTCTTGTTGCCGGACAAATTACTTAGGGATAGTTTTGCTGGTTCCTGCATAACAATAACCTCATGATCAGACCCAGTCTCCATCAGGCTCAGTATCCTGCCTCTGCATCCAGGGCCAAAAGGCAGTGCCTGGACCGGAAGATCCTTCATCTATATGACAGAACAACGAAACAGATGAGACCTGAAGGTAAACCAAAGCCCTCCACTTCTTTATCCCAGAAGAAAAAGGAGCCAAGTACCTGCATCACCGTGTGGCTTTTAGTATTGTAGTCCAGAGGTAACTGACTTCACAGTTCCCTAACAACTCTCAATTTGCTAGCCATGCATTCATTTCTACCTGCCACCTTCTGCTAGATCAATGCTAAAAGTGTCTGTGCACATGAAATGCTGAGCTACGGGCACCCACTTCTGGCATTTTAGATGAAACAACTCTATTTCACTGGCAGAGTTAAAAGAAAGCACTACCTATTTCTCTCATCTGAGACTGTAAGAAACATTCAGAGTGGGATTTCTTATCTACTAAACTTTCCGAGGGCTGGCCTGAAGGACATGGGCTCCGCTTCCTTGAAATAGCACACAGCGTATTACATCAGGCTCGCGTCTGTCCCAAGCTGAACTACAGAGTAACTGGAGAATGGAAAAAACGCTGCCAGCGCCCAAGTTGCCTGTTGCCACCTCCCACTGTAAGCTCCTTATCTGGGAAATGCCTCGTGAATCGGATGGCAGAGTTTCAGCTGAAGAGCCGCTGCCTCTTCTGGTGCCCTTCCTGCCCGAAACAGCCCACCACGGCCGCAGAGCTGATCCCGGGCAGGACAGCCCTCGCACCGCGTCGTGGGAGGAGGGATAGGGTGAACTGCCAAGTGCACCGAGGAGGATCGTCCTTTGCAGGCTTTCGTAGCATTGCGTATAATGCAACAGGATTCTGATAAGGAGGGAGGGGGAACGACTAATTTTGCCATCAGATGGAGTAAAATTAGCTTAGGTGAGTAAGGGTGTCTGGCTGGCAGACAGCCTATTTCAAATACAGCCCAGTGAGCTCAGCTCCATGGCCAAGAAAACAGTGGGATTTGTATTTTGAAGTGCTTCGTTAGATCAAGTGCTCGTAGCCAAAGCCGAGAGCAAGTCGTAGGGGGAGGAATGGGGTGGTGGCAGCTGGGAGTCTGGCAGCTGTGTGATCTCTGGGGGCTACAAATGAACATGTAAATTTCTATATTAAGCAGCAAAAGCATCTATTAGGGTAAAATTGCTCCAGCTTAATTGTGAGATAGGCATGTTTGTTAAAATACAATTTAAGCAAGATCGTATCGTTCTTCCTCACTCAAGAGTGTATGCTCGATAACGTCGTTTGTCAGCAACTGCCTATTATGTTAAATAGCTGAGGAATTGCTGGATATCTTTCTGCTTAGATAATAACATTAAAGTTTCTTGAAGCATTTTAGAAGTCTGACTAATCTCTCTGTCTCTCTATTTTATTTTTCTAAAGTGAATTTAGTGCTGGTGAAAGGTTCCAGATTGACAGCCCTGGAGACAGGAGCTGATTGCTTATCCACCTAATAGGTACAGTCCAGACAGCTGCAGTGCGCCTGCCGCTCCCTCCCAGCCACCAGGTCTGGTTCCTGCACCTTGCACTGTCACTTCGAACACTTAGGAGTGGCTGCAAGGCTTTGCTGAATGCGTGATGGTGGTGGGCATTCACAGAGGCAATCCACAGTTTTGTCAGGTTAACCTCCTTGGGCTCCCTTTGTAGCCTGAGAAGTGGCTATATTGAATCACCCTCCAGAAAAAACAGCTGGAGCCTAACTTAGTCCTATCTACCTCCTTTTGACTCCTAAGGGAGCCCTGGGACTTCAGGCTTATGAAGGTGCGGTTAATAGGGAGTCGATGTGGCTCACTCTGATCTCCTAAGAAGTGATAGCTTTTGTGCAGGTGCCTTTCACTACACGCAAGCAAATAACCACAGCTTCAAACCAGTCTGGAAGTCCAGGCCTTGAGAAACGCCTGCAGCTGAGAACGGGCAAAGACAGGGAAAATAGACTTCGGCTGAAACTGCCTAAAAGTGCAACAACCGGAGCCAGCCAAACAACAGAGTATTTTATTTGTTTGTTTGCTTCTGACACCTACAGAGCTGAAACCACCTGGATGCCTGGACAATCATCAGCTGGCAACTACATTCAGACACCAACAACCCAAGATGCATTTGCATGACAACCTAGTTACAGGAAAGCTAATGATACGTGGTACTAAAGCTATCCAAGTCCCTGACTCACAACTTCACTCTCCATTTCAGCTCTCATTACTGGGCATTCCCACATACTGAAAGATATATGCATTTGTATGAAGAATATCATACTGCAGGAGACATGAGAACTTGTGGGAAAGTACTTTGTTGAGGATGCAAGGTAGAAAAGACACCTCTGGAAAATGCATCAAGCTAGAAAAGTGCTCTTGAGTGCTTCACATATTGCACTGTCAGATTTTCTCCTGCTGGCAGCACTTGAAGGTCTCCTTTGGCAAATCCTACTAAATCCATGCAGTGCATGGAGCAAACAGGTAAAAAAAGCAGCAAATCTAACCAAAGCGGGTAGATTTGGACGCTATCTTAAAGAAATGAGGAGGACTTTTCATTTGGCTGTCGTTCCCGTTTTCATTTGTAGAAATGTTATTCCTCTTTGGATACCAATATGGCAAGCAAGGTGGTAACAAACTAAAACAGGCTATTACTTCTTCAGAGGTGACAAGGCCTTTCCTTTCTCCAGCCAACTGCCTCCAAACATCCACAGTCAAGCTCTGCATTAGCAAGCTTGCTTCTATAATGAATTGGGGCAGCTTCCAGCACCAAACCTTTGTGACAGCCAGAGTGAAAAGCAATCCTAGGGAAAACCATACTAGATAAATGACCTTTACTCAACAATTCTTAGGTTGCTCTTGAGAAACTGTAATGGATGGAGGAGGGAGGAGGATAAACCACAAGCCTCAACAAGGAGAAACGTTTTACACAACAGTTCCTTGTTTTCCAGAATTTCCCCAAACAAACATCCCAGTGGCAAATTCTATACTTTTATTTCATTCTGTTTTGGCTCTCAGAGGGAGAATATCTACATCCCCCATCCTGTAAAGACATACATACATTATTAATATATACCTTACGATTGCTGTTTCCTGCAGCTACTCCCAGTATGCAAAGTTTTGTTTACACAGAAAAGCCTTTACAGAATTGGGGGTTTGTCCTCTTTTATGCTTACTCAAATGCAATCAGACATTATCAATTTCATTTCCTACCACTGGAATATTACAATTGCAAATAATTTCTCTTTTATCCCAAATATTGACTATTCCAGGGCACAGAGTGAAATTGCAAACATTTTGGTTATAGCTCTAAGCAATACACACATCGTAAGTGCAATGAGCTGAGCTCACTCCAGTCCCAAAATTGATTTGGCTTCCACACCTCTGCAAATTAGGTTACATATTTCCATGCTCAAGTGAAAAAACCAACCTGCAACTTTAATGCTTAATATTTAAACAAAGTGCTTAAAGTTTACACACTAAGTTCTTTTTCTAAATTTAAGCCTTTGCCTAAGTTAGACAGAAAATAGTAATAGGTGAACCTCAAACCACTGGAAGGTTGGGTTCAGTTCAGAAGCTTATCCAAACTCCTTCTGTGTTTAAAAAACATTGGCTTAGAGACTTGCAAGAACATGAGTCATCTGGATGCCACTCTGACTTGACTTATTATAGGCCATCAAACTTTGAGTGATGGTCCCCAAGTTCTCTTTCTGATCACCAGTTTGGCTATTGCCATCAAGTTTAATGATGCTGAGTCACACCGATGATAAAATCTTTTGAAAAACCAGTTAAATCTGTCGGCAGAGCCACAGCCAAATGTAGGTCTGTCTGAGCCATGCCCCAATTTGCTTCCATCTCAGCCTGTTCCAGTCTACCCTGGAACATTCCCCAAGGCCACGGCTGATGCAAAGGTGATACAAAATTAATAGATCTGGAACCCCAGTCCTCCTATTACCAGGGGTACTCCAGAAAGGCCCTAAGATTTCACCTGCAGCACCTCTCTGTCAGTTTGGTTTACGTTAAGAGCCACAGAAAAAGGTCAAATCAAACCTTGTGGCTAATGCAAGATGTACATAGTTGATGTCGTAGAGCTACATAAACCCACAACAACTACATTCACTCAAACTACACCCCAGAGCTGGGCAATGCACCACAGGAAGAACGGTTTTTCTCGAGACTGAACGTATGTCCACTGTCAAGAGAAAGTTGCATGCTCTGCAGCCATCCTTAGTGACTTATCTCTAGAGACTGTCCAAAGCCTTAAAAGGCAGCCGTGGCCAGCTCTGGGTGAACTCAGGGTCCTTCAGAACATGACATGGAACTCTTGTTCTGTTAAAACTCATCATTAATCCACGAGGTTGAGGCATCCCGTCTCACTTTATCTAACTGTTTATTGTAGGATGATATGCTCCACCACAAAAATCACATCAGCCTTTATACACCAATAAACAATTCAAATCGTCTTAGCTCAATGGTCCAGAAATAATAACCATTCTTATCACTGAGAGATAAAGGGAGACAAGAAAAGTTAATAAAAAGAGAATAACCAAGCTTTCTGGAGCCTAGGCAAAACTTGATACAGCTCAGGGTTTCAGTCATGGTCTTCTTCAGCTTCAGTCTTAGTGGAAATAAACTTACATAGTTAGCTGGTGCCACTGAGTTCATTAAAAAAAAAAAAAAAATCCAACAGGTAAGGGGTGTTTTGCAGACAACAGTGAGTTGGTAAAGCATGATTCTTAAAAGAAAAAAAAACAACCACAACAAAAAAAATCCTCTTTAAGCTCCTCCAAGGCTGTATTCAAGGCCACTGATGTTAACAGAACTCTTCAGTGACTTTATCATCTTCTCCACCAAAATTGTTCTTCCTTCATGGAATTACCTAATTGACACCTAGGCCAGCCTGCTGTCATTCTTTTAGGGCAGAGGACTGCGATCATTCACATGCTTGCCAAAGCAGAAGATTGCATCCACTGGCAGACCATCAGGTTGCTGTGACACGGTGAACCAGTTGGGGACAAAGTCCACTGTAGTGGGAATTTGTCCTTAGGTATTTATGCTTACGGCTCTATCATTCCAAACAGAAAAGACCAACAGAGAGAGCCAGAATTTAAGAAAAAATTACTGCCTTTAAGTAATGGCAGTAACTTACACCAAAATTATCCATCATCTGTGACGCTTCTCCAGGAATTTCTGGACCCATTCCTGTTACAACTTCAGAGAAGAAACCTGGGCTATGAAAGGACATAAGTTGTGTCCTCTGATGGCGACATCACAGAGCTCAAATTCAATCAAGGGAACCCAAATAACCTATTTTTATTCCTGCAACTTCTGGTAAATTTTATTTCTGTGACTTGAGGTGATTATTTTTCCCTTTTGATACCATTTTCAGTGCATGCCCTTCATCTCCCCTGTGGAGCCAGCCCAAATGTCACAGAGACTATTAATGGTGTATACTTAACACACATACTTACAGTATGTTCATTCTCAGGGAGACTAAACATTATTGAAAGGTTACAGCATTTATTTTGATGTGTGTCTGTTTAACCAATTCTAGCAAATGTTACACAAACACAAAATGGGCCTTCCTTCCCTGTTCCTCACAAGCCACCCTGAGCCATTGATTTTTAAACAGAAATCCTCTCTCAAATCAATGAGGAATTAGAAAACCTGATGCCACAATATGGCACGTGGATATAGTTCAAATGTACAGCAAACAGACATGTAAAGGAGAAAGAAACATTTCATCCTCACTCCCTGTAGCCCTACTAGAGCCAGTCTGCAGCTTCAAGTCCACCAGTTTCTATCAACTTCTGGCTGATTTTGGGGACCACATCCCCAGCAGTAATGTGTTATTAGGAAGAATCAGCAGTTTGATTCCTCACTATTTTGATTCTCATTTAATGAATGAGATTTGGATGGATTTCTTGTGATTCCTAAGGATTTTCTGTTTTCATTGGGACTGGACATAACAGTCAATAAATACAGCCCTTCCTGTGGCCAAGTCCCTAGCAAGGAGCAAAAGCATGGAGACAAAACCAAACATGTAAACCACTGGTTAGAATTTAAATTTTCATATTATCCCAGCTGTTCAGAGAGGATCTAACCATGCATCCATCCTTAACAGTCACCACTCTGCAAAAGTGGGATTAATAATCCCCACTGTAGCTACTAACAACTCTATTGACTCTCACGTGTTATTTCAAGAAAGTTAGACCTGTAGGAAAAAAAAAAAAAAACCACACCAAAACCAACCAAGTAGTTTCCCCCTCTTGCCTCGAACTCTGTATAAAATCACAAAGATTTAGTGCTAGGGAAACCCCACATCACACCTCAACCGACTGCAAAGAGAGTCAAGGGCATACGAGGCCATAGCAAAGTCAGGCCGTTCTATTTATCATGTGCTAGTTCCACTTTGTTTTACCATACCTTAGGAGTTGCTGTTGGGGAATACATCCAATGCCATCAAAGCAGAGTGCTAGCATGACCACTGTTCTCACAAAGCCAGAATCATAAAGCAGTAGCAGCAGCTAATATTCAGAATATTAGGAAAGCTAATGAATAGGTTCCCTCAGTATACACCCCCAGTCCAAAAATACAACCTTCCACTGCCGGTCACCAATTAAATTCAGTGTCTTGTCTTTACGCTGGAAGAAATTAGTCTGCCTGGACTCCTTAACCAAAAGGTCAAATGCGAAAATAAACTAAGAAAAACCAGGCTGTCCTTTCCTGAAGCATCACGCTGCTCTGACACCTTGTCCTTGGACTCTAAGCTGCCCTTTTTCTCAGAAACTCATCTTCAAGCAACCAACATTTCATGCCCGGCTTCTTACCTACCTTCTAGCTGCCAGCCAGTGCAGGCATCTGCCCAGGCACTCCCCAGACCTGGAGAAGCTGGAGCAGCAAGGAGGTTTGCAGCTGCGGGCAACTAGGAAGTGGTGTCAGAGGCCCCATGGCTGGCCTTTTAATTGCTCCGAAAGAGCCCTGTAATCCTACCTGTGCCTTCTCCAAATGGACCAGAGTTGTATCTTGGGTGATACTATGGGGTAAAGGAGGAGCCTGGAGTTAGACCAGTAGAAGCAGAATAAAAGAGCAGCCGGTTCTCCACCTCAGCCACTCTTCCTGCTCTCCACAGCGTCCTTGCATTCACACCCGTCACGTCCCAGCCCTCCCAGTCAGTCAGACTGGGAAGCTCTCAGTGCACTGCTTCCAGCCGAGCAACCTTGGAGCAGAGAAGAGGAGAGACTCTGTCCCTCATATGAACACAGCAATCCTTGGTCCTCAGGAGATGTCCTTGGAAGAAACGCCCTTCTCAGGGCAGACAGCCCAGTGATGCTATGGAAGGGAGCTTAGCGGCTCTTGCACAAATAGCCATCAGCATTTTCCTATTGCCAAGACTGCAGGCTTAAAGATCAGTAAATAAAATAGAAACCTAAGACTAGGCAATATCTCTATTCCTTTGCCAGTCCTGAGGACTAACAGGGAAGTTTGCACCCTCTACTACTGTAGAAGTGGCTTCTCTTCCACCTGGAAGCATCATTTCACGTGAACTTGTCACAGCCTCGTGAGCCTCCATTGTGCCAGAGTCCTGCTGGGAACACGGCAGCCTCCTCGGGGGACCAGTGCACAGTAGGTTCACAGCAACCCATTCCTATCATGGCATCCCATGTTGTCCCCATTCACTAAGGTCATGTAGGGGTGGACTTGGGGGGACACCCCCGGCATAAAGAAATGCCCTTCTCCCACCTCAAAAGATGAATGAACCAGAAAAGTACAAAAACTTCAACCCAGCTGGAATAAAACAGGAACTATTCCCAAACATGACACCAAAGCTCTTACTGAAAGTTAAAAAGCAAATATTTTCATAATTCATTTTTCAATTTCATGCCACCTCTGCACTAATTACTTGCGGCCAGGATCCTGCCTGCCAAAATGTTACAAAATGCTACCAACCAATGCTACAAGAAAAATCTTTTGGAGGAATTCTCACACAACAGAGCCACAGCCACAAGAAACGATGAAGGCAGATAAGCTTCGAAAGAACCACCCAGAGCACTTCACCAACACTTCCCCGAAGCAGGTCTCCAGCCCCCTAAGGTGCCGCCCTCTCCTCCACCCTTCCCGGTGGTTGCAGCAGCCCTGGTCCCTGGCAGAGGCTGCACTATACGGTATACAGGGCCCTACGGGGCGTTAGGCGGCCGTACGTGTGCAGAGCTGTTTAAGCACAGGAATCAAACAGCTGCATAGTTTCTGACCATCTCAGCCCAACAACCCCATGTCGATACGCGGAGAGGAATGCGGAGACCTCAACGGTGCCTCTCGACACCCATCTGTTTTTTAGACTCGACTTCCCTGAACTTCTCTGCAAACTATTAGCGCGCTGAATGTCCGTCAAGGGCTATGTTTTGTGTCTGTGCTTTAATTCCAAAGTAAACTCTTTTGCCTCGAGAAACATGCAACACAATAAACTAATTTGAGTTGAGCTTAGTTTAATCTTTCTGGGCTTTTTGTTATTTTGATCTGATCCCAGAAGTGGAAGTCTGGTTTAGGTATCGTGTTTTTGTTTTGTTTTGGGGTTGAGGGGTGTTTTTGCTCTTTCTGGGATTTGCTCTCCACAAGCCAGATTCCTGGATTTGACAAGTTCTGTTTTATGCTACTTACACTGCCACCTGCGCAGCCGGAGAGAGATTTAAAAGGACGACTTCCCTGCTGGTAAAAGCAACAACAAGCAAACAGAGCGCCATGTTCAGGACAGGCTGAAAGGAAATTTGCTTCCTTTCATCATATTAATTTACAGATGAGTCCTTCCCCATTTTCCTACACCCTATCCTTGTACCTGGCCAATGCTTTTCCACCACATAGTGCACTTTAGTCCTCCTGCCACATCAGTTTTGTCTAATAATCCTCTTTTTTACACTTACTAATTTTGCCACTGCCTGAAGACCAAGTGTCAGGGAGCCACACAGGTACGCAGGCTGCCTTGGGGACACCGCGGTGGCAGTTTCTGCTGAGCAGCATCACCACCGTGTCATCGCACTGCTGCTCTCACCAGGCCAGGAAGACCCAGAGACCACAGCTGTCCCGTCAAGAGCCCAGTGATGCATTTTGCCCAATATCCAGGCAAAACAAGGCCAAACTTCGCTGACTGGTGAAGTGACTCACATTGTACAGAGAGTCCTGCACGGGGTCAAGGGGAGGTTCAGGAGTCCTGATTCAAAATCTCTTGCGTGGCTGAACAGACCACAGCTCAAACAGGAAGGGTGGGGAGCAAAAGCGACGGAGCAGAGAAGGACGAGGTTCACTGCAGCCCAAACCCAGCAGCATCAGCCTGGATATTTAGGCGATAAGCCTAACGTACACACTTCTGCTGCAAATTTTAATTTTGGAAAACCAAAGGTCAAGGGATTGGAAGTTTTGCTCAGTTCCTAATAAGGTCTGCCAAGCACTACTGTAACAACCCAGCTTTCTGAGTACATTACAGGCACAGTAACGGAAAGGGAAAAATAATAATAATAAAAATGGAACAAGTAATCCTTTTGTATAAAAATAAAAGCAAATAATGCACTGTAAATATAAAAGCTATTTGGAGAGGTGAGATCTGACGTTACAACTCAATGGGATTCTCCAATACAGTGTACAACTCGGAAAGCTGTCTTAGAAAAAAAAAGTGTTTTTCTGGACTTCTAATACTTTCACAATTGTATCACTATTTAGACTAAGTCAATGAAATAAAAACAATTAAAAAAAGTAAAGGCCAGCTGTTTCTAAAGGTAAGTGGGACCTTTCCTTCAATCTATACACCCTTCCTTCCCACTCCCGCCAGGTTCGTTCCCTCCCTCCCTATTCAGATAAACCAAAGTGAATAAGCACACCAGGATGCAAGAGCAGAACAGAATGACTAAGACCTCAATGTGTAATTACATGTCTGTACTGTAACTAGACATAAACCTTTTAAAAATTCAAAATAGCTGACTCAAAGCTATGGAGACTTTTCCAAACACCAGACAGAACAAAAAAACCCGCATTAGGATATTTTCAGTTAAAGCAATTACATTTAAATAAAGCTGCTTATTATTGTAATTGCAGAAAAGCTCTACAATTCAGTTTGGCTTTGATAATGAGGCATTGACTGAGAAGCATCCGGGACACACTCTGCCTTGATTTGACATCTGTCTCCCTCCAAGTCACTCATCTTCACCCACTAGAGATATAAGGACAGACCGTTTTTTCAAGCAACTGCAAATCAGATGCCGTTTCAAAAGAGCCTTGATTTTGTACATAAATGACAGCTTCTTGTAAACATTAGAGTGCTCACTGGTCTGCAGAGAAGGAGGAAGTGCCAACAGGCAGGAGGAGATACAGTGACTCTTGTGCCGCAGATACTGCATAAACCGGGGACTAAAAGCATGAGATGCTAGTCTGAGCTCAGCGTAAGACTTGAGACCCTTAATTTGCGTGCCAGCCATAAGCAGACCGTTGCACAACTTATGCAGCAATGAATGGCACCCAATCCCTCAGTCCCACAGGAAGGCAGCTTCACAAACCAAATTCTTCTTCAACTACCAACTTTCAGTTAATGAACTTGTAAGAAGACCCACATCCACAAAATGTGGTGCAGAGAATAACTGTGTTCTGTATCAGTTGATTATATAGGCCCTAAAATACCTTTTAAAAAAAAAAAAAGAGTAGTGTAATTGAATATTCAATCTACAGTTGACAAAAGATAACTCTACATCAAGGTACTCCTGGAATGCAAGAATGCAAAATATTCTGCTCCAGGCCTGATCCTGATTAGGTGCCTTGGGCTAAAAGGAAATACTTTTTATTTCTGTTACAAAACATGAATAAACAGAAGCCCTGGGTAAGACAAAGTGAAAACCGAGTAGGGATTCCAAGATTTACACCATTAATCATAAATTGCTAAGAAAAACAAAATATAAAATAGCTCACTTTGTTTCCTTAGGTTTTTGAAAGAAGCAGCAGCCGCAAAAACGTAAGTACAGATGATAAAATAGAATGATAGTGCAGAAAATGCGTCTAGGATGTACATGGTTAATTGTTCATTAGATGGCTCACTTCCTAATGGAAGGGCCAGGTTGTGCAACAACTCCTTACACAGGGAAGAATTACCGACACAGTAGTCCCACCGGTGTCTGCAGAGCTGGGAGACGCCCGTCATGAGCATAAGGGGCTGTGGGTCTGACCCACCCGCTGAAGTGATTCAGGCAGCAGGGCTTTGGCTTTCCTCGTGGGAAGCTGTGCTCTGATCGCCAGAGCTGGAGGTGGAGAAGTCCAGTTAGATCATCCGGCTCGTTTCCCTGCCAGTGCAGGTTTGTCTTCAAAGACGTTTTCTAGGATTTTGTCCAGACCGCTTTAAAAAAGCCCTAAACGATGGGATTCCACCACCGCACTGCAGTGACTATTTCATAGCCCAGTGCCCTTCGCTTGTAAACGTTTCCTGATAACCACATTTATTGTGTTCCTTTCCTGTGTTACTCCATTATTTGTAGCCCCTGACTGCTCCCTCTCTGGCAAGGGGATGGCACAGAATTAAAATTCAGCAGGATTCACCTTGTTGGGATTGCAGTGGCTTATCCTGTGGTGACAAAGTTTCTCTTTTAAGGAAGTAAGTACGGGATTTTGCTCCAGGAAACTGAATGTCCCCTGGATCTTTATGATATTAGGAAGGCTTGGTCATCAGCTCAGCAGATCTGGAAAGGGTCCCTGCAATTGTTGTTTTTTCAGTTCTTCTCTACATATTGCCCCCTTGATTTAGGAACATTTGGGAGATTCTGCCCTCTCCCTGCTCCCTCTCTTCCTTATTTACAGGCTGTATATCCCACAGTGACATTACACCCTCACGTTGTACTTCTTGCTGCCTTTACCCTACAAAGTCTCCTATTTGTTTTGTTCTGGACGTAGGGTTTACACCCAAAAAACGAGTGCAGACAGCGTAGCTGACTCAGTGTATTTGGGCTCTCTTTATCAAGCAGTTCTCACCACAATGTTGTATGGATCCTAAAACTCTTACTGATAAATAATGCAGTCTAGCAAAATATAAATCCATTTCCTTCTATTAGCTACAATTACAGCCTAAAATAGTAATAGAGGTATTGGGTTACTAAAGCAGCCGTGCTTTCATTAAGAGCATTCACCATTCAGATCGCACTTTGAGCCCAAATAGGATAATTTCTCATTCACCTTTCTTTTGGTCATCGTCTCCCTCCACTTATTGGCACTGAGAGGTTTACCCGATTTGCTCCTGCACTCCTTCCAGATCCTCACAGGGGCTAATGACTGAACCAAGCCTTCCTTTGCCTGGGTTATTTAATCCCACCTGGGCATAATAAATGGGAAATCCCCAGCACTCTTTACAATATATGTAGCACTGGGACACTTTTACAACATTATTACAACTGGAGCATTGTTGTACCTTGAGATTTTAGAGAGGTCTCACTACTAGGAGTTTTCTCTTGATACTCAGCCTGAGTTTTACTTATTTTCCTTCCACTGCCTACAGGTTTGCCTCTGTTAGCTCAAACTAGACATTTCTGTTTCCCTCTAGTATTTATGTGTTTGAAGATAGTTATCGTATACCTATTTAGTCATTTTAAACCAAGCAGCCATATTTAGCTCTTTTTAATCTTCTACTCGTAAATCATCCCGCCCTGGTCTCCTTTGCCAATGTTAGGAATGTTTTCCTATAACTCCAAAAGTGAAATATGCCTCTGTTACAAAATAGCTTGTATCTGATTACAAAGAAAAGAAAAAATGGATTCAGAAATTACAAGAAAAGGAAAGCCGAATATCCTCTGGCAGGTAAAATTCCCAGGAGTCCAGAGCCTCATGCCTTACGTTCCCTGCTTCAAAATCCTTTAAGAACCTCAGAACTAAGCAACGGCGTATCAAAATACCCAATATAACGCACCTAATCACTCATGTCACTTCTGACCCTTGCCACTTGGGATCAGGGCATTTCCTTCCTTGCACTTTGTTAAATGTGTTTTTAATCTGCTTAAATTGCATGACAACATGGCACAACGTAAATGGGCGCATGACCCAAGTGATTTTTAAAAGACCTTATTACAAAAGTGGTTCTTTCCCATTCAGTCAGTGAAAAGGACTGGGCTACATCTTGCCTTGACCTTGTTTAGGCTCCAAGTAAGGGAAGGAAAGACGAGAGTCCCAAAATCCTTTTCCCACGTTGCTGATCACGTGCTCCCTCCACCTACCTTCAGACATCCGCTGTAGGAGCAACAAGACCGTCTGTCCTGCCTTTTGAGCAAGGCCAGTGTTGCCCCAGGACAGTGCTGCTGTCCCTTCCGCGGGTGTACAAAACACGTCCCTCTGGGAGGCAGAAATGCTTCTGCATCGCTCTGCCCAAGCCTGGCCCCAAGGATGCGCACACATCCATACCGCACACTTGCCCAGCTGCTGCTTGGGTCCCCTTCTGACCTTTCATCCTCGCTTTTCTAATGGGACGGCAGGTAGGGAGCAGAGCTCCCAGGGTAATTATCCTGTAAAACAAACCACTCTATATTTCCTTTTTTTCCTTCTTTAAAAGAGTTAATACATTGGATTTCCGCATGCAATCAGCCAAACATTGCAGTATAACTCTAAAAGACAAAACAAGGGGTTTTTTCTTAATGCGTTTCTCCCACTGTTCACTTGTTTATAGGATTCAGTCATTCTCATCAAGCCAAACCTGGCACGACTAACTCTGATCCCACGTTCAACAAAATCACTGCTGTGTTTATATATCCAGGGGGACTTTTCAGAGGGGGAGAAAAGCACCTCCAGTATGTTAATTCCCAAGGACTTGACGATTAATGAACTAATCTTATTACACGTGCCGGGGGCGGAATCCTGGTAGATGAAACCTGAGCTAATGAATTAAAGCCCAAAAACTCCTTTGGCTGCATAAACGTGCTTTTAATTTCAGCTAACCTTTCAATAATAATCCTTCAGGATTTTTTTCCATGATGCTTATACTTTCTGAAGATATGTGACCCCTCTTGGATACAAGCTCCTTTGTTATTTTATTTCTTGGAAATATTTAGCAATGTCCCAATAACGTTCTTGTTAAAAGTGTATTTGCTTTTCCTGTCCTGAAGGTTGTAGCTGAGTTTTCCTCTCTCTGTGGAAGGCCCTTGGCTTTTTACTGAATTTTTACTGCTGGGAGTAAATACAGAATAGGAGAAATGTTTGCCATATGTTGATATAATGGTCACATTGTGGGAGGGGAGCAGAGAGGAAGGCTGGCCCCCTGACATCATGGTAGAAGTGCCCTTTTTTCACAGTTAAAAGTAGGTAAATAAATTATGGTAAATAAAAAACAACTTGAACTTTCACTAAGGACTTCAAAGGAAACCGAAACCCCATGTGATTACAGAAGTTGAAAAAAGATCAATTAGCATTCCACATGTTTAGAGACATTGGTCAGAAAGACACATTATGAGCAACTTATGTTCACACAAGGACTCCTCAAAAAAAGTCACTTTTTCCTCTGAATACCTTAGATGCCATATTACACAGCAGTAGAGGAAATGCAGAGGTAGAGATCTTTGAAAATCTTTCAAACCCATTCCTATCCCTGCGCTTTCTGTTCAGTTTAGATCCTCAGCAGTCTCCTTTTATTTACTATTTATATGTTGTCCATGATAATGTACAGAATACTTTCTTAGCACTTCTGTATATTTCCATAATAAATGATGATTGATCTAAGAACTCGTACCAGAATATATTGGTTGAGTCACTGATTAACCTGCTGCCATGGTCTTTATTTGAAACGGTTTGGAAGTTTATTCTGGGAGCAAAGAGATTTTCGTGTCTTACTATACAATACAAGTTGTGAATGAACAGTAAACATGAACAATCCTCTACCTCGACCCATCAAAAGGACTGGCAAAGGACCAGTAATTTTACCTCACCTCGGTGAAGAAAAAAAAAAAAATCCAAAACATTCCGTTGTGATTTTACACCAAGACAACTGCTACCATGTGAAACACCGGGTGGGCAGGAATGGTCATTGCTTTCATGTCCACCTAGCTGGCTATGAAAAACCTGCTTGGGAAGAATCAGTAGAGAGATCTTGTCAAACTCTGGAAAGAAAACTTCCTCGTGCCCTGTGTACACTACAGTTTCACCTTGAGATAACCAACTCCATGTAAAATGTTTCCTTTTTCAAACAAAGACAGTACAACTTTTCCCCACAAACATACCTCACTTTTCTGAAACCCACTCTGGTGAGATGGGCACACACCCACCCACCGTCTTCATTCCATTTTGATTTGGTTAACACCTTTTGATAGCTTACATTTATTTTACACTTCCTGGCCCCGTATCTTTCAGCCATGATTTTCAAACACTTTTTGAGTTCTGCAGCCCCATTTATCAAGACTGGGAGCCCAGTAGGCAACTTTTGGTCAGCCATCAGATAATCAAAACGCCAACCACTCAAAACCGCAGAAAATTAAGAATTAAATCCTACGACATCAGGGAAGCAACTGACAAAGAGAGGGGAGGGAAGTACCAGGGGAACAGATACACGAGTGATAGGTGTGTCCATTGAGATTCTGCTGGCATACCCATATGCACACCTTGACTGCTTTGATGCAGTTTAAGGCCCTAAAATATACTCTTTCAAGAGGAAAAGCTCCATGCCTTTTGCAGAACAAAGCACTCGTCCACTGAGAATGGGGCAGAAACAGCCACACAGAAAATGGCCAACATACAAAATCGCCGAGCAGCCTCTGGGTACCGCGCTGGCAGCAGAGCAGACCTGGCTTTGCCACCAAGCTCCGGTGTGACCCTCAGTGAGCCACGCCAACCTCCCCACATGCAGTTTGTCTGTCTTGCCCATGTAGACCTGAATGTCAGTACAGCACTACCTACCCAAGGCCCAAATTTCCACAGGGACTTCAAGATAATACCGCATTATGAGCATTCATAGCTTAAAAAAAGACTTCCTTCGGACTAAACGCTACCCCACAGACGTGTGCAGAGAGAATAAGGGGAGCGTTTCCTCACGGCTTCTCTGCCTCTCACTCTATAGCAAAAGTCTTCGGCAAAGCATTAAAAACATGCTAAAAGGAAACTAAGGGGGAGCAGGAATAGATGTTGTAAGGGATTCCTCTGACATACAAGAAACCAAAACGCTGCTGCCTGTCTCGGACGGGCAGCGGCGGGGGAAGCCCCGCGTCCCGAGGACGGGCAAACCCCGCCACAGAGCAGCACGACCATGCCAGACTAAGCAGCCCCGGCAGCACCAAGTAAACCACCTCACTCATTTGATACCCTCTCCCCCCACACACGCTTCTTTTTCCAGGCGTACCACTAGGAAATATCACTTCTAATGATATGCCTCCACTGGCAAAGTTTACAAATAATTCTTTCAGGCAGGACGGCGGGGGCGAGGGCGCCCGCCCCGAGCCCTTCACATGGGCGCTGCGTGGGGAAATGGTGGTTTTTGTTGACAGCCCCGAGGCCCGAGCCCCTCGTGCCAGGGAGCCGCGGGAGGAGTATGGTGGGCTAACGTAAAAGCAAGTGCAGGCTTTGGCAGGCTCGCAGCAGCCAACCTTCCTCCCAAGACGCATGCACACACACACACAGGTTTATTCCACACGCTGCTGTTGGCTATTTCGGTTATTTTTCCCCCCTAGATTCCCCCTCTGTCAGCTCCATAAAATAATACATAAGTATGTGATACCTCAGAAGTTGGACGGGGCGGTTGCGAGCAGAAAAAACGCTATTTTAAATTCTCTGGAAAAACAGGTTATAGATTCTATATTTAAATAAAGGTTAGAACAATAAAGCTGCAGGGTTTTTCCACAGTAACTCTCACCTTCTCAGACAGTAAATGCTGAGTAACCGCTCAGCCCTCCTCGCCCTGGCCACGGGGCTCCGGCTTCCCTCGTGTTTACTGAACGTCTGCAGCGATGTCGGGGCAAGCCACAAGGCCGCTCTTTTTCAGAGTTCGTTCCGCTTGTCACCGCGTTAGAAAAAATATAAAAATAAAAAGGGGGAGGGAGACAGGCGCAGCTGCCCGAGCGTGGGCCGGACCAGGCGGAGGGCTGCTCCAGGCCAGGCTGGCGGCACTTCCACCCGCCTCCGGCCGGGCCGGGGCACGGCTGCGCCGACGGCCAGGAGCACGGTGAGGGATCCGTGCGGATGTGAAAGGGGCACTGCCTATTTTTAGGCAGCTGGAGTTTCCACGAGGATTCCTAAATCTCTAGTTTCATTAGGGCGTGTGTGCTTTTTTAAGACCAGGTCATTTAAAAATGTGGTTGCGTCGCTCTAGTTCTTTCCCTTCCACAGTGCGAGGCTCGCGATATAAATAACAAACCTACTAAATAAACGTGTGAGCCTACCGTAAGACACAAAAAAGGCCTGGCCAAAAGGCTGGAGCCGGGGTGATGAACAAGGGCAATGGTGGGGGCCAGTCACAAGTGGCCTATGCAGCCACTGGCAATGGCTGGCTGGTTCAGCGGTGGGTCTTTGCCCGCTCTGGGCTATTTTTCCCAGGCTACAACAAAGTCGGATTTACCCACTCGAGCCACTTGCGGTCTCAACCTGACTGTTTCCCATATGCATGCAACTTCTATACGCTTTGAAATAAACAATATACATTAGAGTCAAGCTCTCATGCCAAGTCCTATGATGCTCTCACTGGGGTCTTCCAGTTTTAAGCCTCACACGGCACTTACAACTGTCCAGTGATTTGGCTTGTCAGCTCACTGGCATAGGCACTTGTGCACATTACCCTCCTGACCTCGAAATGACAATCCGCCCCCTTCCACTCTTTTCCTTTTTTTTTTTTTTTTCTTCCCCCTGCCTGACAAGGCTAAACTGTCTACTTACCGTTCCCCACACAGCAGCAGCAGCTGGGAGCATCTGGCATGGGACATATGGAATTTAATTTCCCGATATTTACATAGATTGAAACAATTCCGACTCCAGACTTCAGAAGGCCTATTGCACCAGACCTCAAGGCAAAAGCTTTCAGTTCATTTCATTTTCCTCCTCCTCTTCTTTTGGCGAATGAGCTGGGAATACCAGTTTAAAATCTGCACGGGCTTTAGGATGTTGAAAGATACTCAAGTCCTTGATCTATAAGGCTTACAGGGTAAATGCTGCTTTTTTGCTTCTGGGGATTCCAAAAGGACTTTTAAGAGCCCTAGCCACTTTAAAAATATCTTTTTTCAATGACCTTGACTAGATTTGAAACAGCCCATTTGAGAGTTTTGCACATGTGGCTACAGATAAAAGTTTCTTTGTAAAAAATAAAATAGCTAAAGGGAAATATTCAGTCATACAAAGGAGAATGAAAAGGGACATGCCTAGTGCTGACTGCAGGGCCAGCACGGCTGCACTGCTGCTGTTGAGCAGAGAGTTAAACCAGGACACGCTCCTGAGCAAGACAGATGCTATATGAAAATGGCAAAGCAAAATGTGGCTGAAACACTTCACTCCTCCAAAACAGTTGGTTGTCTTTACTTTGCCAGTCAGTTACCATCCATGACATTTTCAATAATTGCAGAAACAGAGACTTTTAAGGCAATGGAGTCCATTATCAACAAAGAATTGCCAGGGATGGCAACACACCATTCCAGCTCCACAAAATCCCTCTAAAATCCCTCTTGTAACAACACTGGAAGAGAATGGCTTAAAAATCCCACCTTATTTTAAGGACGTCCACAACAGATTCATCAATTAGGAAAGCAGATAGGACGGCTTGTCTTCTTTACGGCTATAAGTGGCCAGATTGTTCAAATGGCACTGGTGCAAACGTGAATACCAACAGTATCAGTCATGGAGCTCCTCCAACATACAGCATCCGAGGACCTCACACATTGAGGTGCAATTTGCCAGTAAAATCCCAGTGGCTGAGCTAGAAAGATACTATGGTTTCCTGGGAGAGTTCATCCAACAGAAAATATGCCAGTTACTTGGTATATACACATTTTTTAAGGCAAAGGTAATTTTTTTGAGAGTGCATCAGGTCGAGGCCAAAACAGGACTCGGATCCTCAGATTTAGATTCTGAATTTAGATTCCTATGCTCAAAAAGGCAACCTGAAAACTTCCGCCAACCCTAAAGGCACCTCACTTGGTTCCTTGGAACTCCCCGTGTTCCTCCGGTTTTGCTTCTTTGCTTGCTCTGCTGTTCCATGAAAAACACTTAAACAACCTTGGAGTTACGGCTGGAACTCAGGTCTCCTACCACTGGCAAAGGCACTTTTTACAAGGCCTCAGATTTTTTTTCCCTCCTCCTTATCCAATGACTCCTGCATTCTTATTAAGAAACCAGTAAAACTAACTGCAGCACTGGAAAACATACCCAGTGCAGAGCAACCAGCTCCCTGGGCAGAGATCTTTCTGGAAAGAAGGAGATTTCGGTCTGAATTCCCCAGGCAGAAGGGAAAACTGAATCCGGGTCTCCAACATTCTGGGTGAGCATCCAGACACAAGGCCGTCATGTAAGAAAGGGTCAGTTTGGGGAATCTGTCCCACCATGAGAACCAGGTCTTCAATCTTTTTCTACAAATGCCAATCTCTCCAATAATGCCACTGTTCAGGTACAGCCATCACCAAAGAGGGTTTGCAATACACAAGGCAGATCTCCACTTGTGCTAAATTGGAGCAGTTGAGACTGGAAAGAAGTTTAAAATCCCCACTCCTAATTGCTTATTTAACTCGCTTGTTAAATTTGATTTTATACTTGTGTGCCAAAAGATCTCCTTGTTATGGACTTTTAAAAAAATCTAATAATATATAGTGTTTTAATATTGGGTTCGTTCAACTTTTGTTACTCTATTTAGACGACCTTATTATACTTTTATTGCTATTAAAGAACTGCATTCTCCTTATGATTATTTTACAGGGCTCTAGACAGTTGATCTGGATGCTGTCTTATTAACTGTACCAGGTGGTAGAAATGCCAATTATCCTCTTTAATATCAGTAATTCAGACTACATGGCAAGGCTGACCTCAGCGTCTCTCGTGCCCCAGGAGGAACTACATTATATCACCGCATAAGGGGACAGAGATGAGAGAGCTTTTGGCAAGGGACTTTCACTGTGTAGATGAAAGCATCCTGATTAAAAATGCTTCCTGCATAACACTGCTGTTCTCACATTTTCCAAACCCACAAGAGGCTGCTTTCTAAAGATGGGTAAAATGATCCCTGTATGGTTTAAGTAATATATCTGCCGTGTAGTTTTAGGGTTTTTCAGGAGGAAAGATACTGTAGTACAGTCAGGCTTCAGGACAGGTTGTTTAGCATCCAAAAGTAATTGGTACTGAGAAGGAATAAAAAGATGGTGAGATGCCCCTAGGCTCCTCTAAATTGGGCTTCAGAATCGGTACATGGGATTTACACTGTCTCTATTAGCTTAGTTCCCAAACACTTTTTATAGTGTTAATGCATTTCTCCTCACAAATCCCTAGGAGGCAAGAATTTTAAAAAGCAAACAAACAAACCAAGAAGTCAGAGCATATCAACTGAGAATGAAACTCTGAGCAATGACTGTGAGTGCCTCCACTCTCACCACCTAAGTTGGCATATATCAAAGGGCAGAGGTAGGTCTCAAAATCAGGTCCTTTCAAAGGAGCTTATTTTTAGGACTCAGAAGCTGAAATCACTTCCTTTTGACCCTCAAACATCCATTAGACAGCCTGAAAATCCCAGCCAAAGACCCTGAAGGCCATCTGTGGCAGAGCAGGGAATGAAATGCCCGTCTCCTGTATCAGAGGCCCCTTACCACTTCCTCCCATAGCCTCCCGCAGGATGTCACACCAGCCCGGCCACTCGTGCTGCATGGCGTCACACCAGTGGAAACCCCAGGGCAAGGAAGGCAGAATCAACCCCAAGGTATCCCCAAACATTCGTTGTTTGTCCAAGAACAAGAAACTTGAGGCCAGCTTTCTGAAAGCCTTGAGCCCCAGAGTAGATGTGAAATGTAGACTCTATTTTCACAAGTGTTCAGCACGCAATCTATTGAGCTCTTCTGAAAATCTGGACCTTATTTAGACGAGAAAATGAGAGCCAAGCTCTTTTTTAAAAAGAGGGTTTAATAGAAATGTCTGCCGCCTCCTATTCTTAGGCCCCAAAATAAGTGGTGCTGGCTGTGGTGGGAGCTGCTGGTGCATGGTGACTGGCTTTGTCATCCCAGGAGATCCTATGGGCTGCTAAAATGTTCATNAATCAGCTTCACGCCACAGCAAATGTTCAGGGAAAATGTTTGCATAGGTCTAGTGTGAACTGGTTAAAAGGCAAATCTGAGTGCTGGTCTCCTGGCAGCTAAACCCATATTACAAAATCCCATTGCCTTAGTTCACTTCAGAATTGTCTCAGCTACTCATTCCTATATCAGTGGGAAATTTGGAAGTGACTTTGGATTTGCAGTTTCCTTTTGATAAATGTATTAAAAATACCAATATAACAGCTTTTTATATCATAATAAAAATACATGGAGGATTAAATCCTGCCTAACTCTTGCTGACTTGGAAGCAAGTTTGCATGCTTTCCTCACATCCAGATTCGATTACACTAACTCTTAATGTACAGCTTTGCCAGAAATGTTTTTATTAGAAGAAATTGCACTTGGTCCAGAATGTGGCAGGAGGAATGATCTCTGACATGCATGGTAACAGGCTTTTTTCACCAATCTGAGATCTCTACACGGGTTTCTAATTTCAGCCGGAATTGAGCTGAAAAATTGGCTTTTGGATCAGCAAGAGATTGGACATGATTATAGGTAATGCTGGACTTTGGAAGTCTTGGACAAAAACTTTTGGCCAATAGGCTTTTTGCATTATATTCCTCAGCTGGGAAGCTCTCTGCCAGAGTGTACTCACATTCACTCTTGACTTGCCTCCTCTTGTTACTAGTGTGTATTTTGTTCCTTAAACCAACTTTTTAAAACCCTTTCTTTCCCAAAATAATTTAGCTGCATCTGGAATTGTACTATCTATCCCAAACAGCTTTTAAAAGTATTGATAATTTTGTGAAGGGCTTTGAAGTAGCAGCTGTGAAAGATACTGCAGAGATGAAAAGAGATTGAATGCTTGACAGTCTTGCTTCTTTTTTATTTACTAAATTAAGTAGTATTACAAAGTCAGCCAATCAACCAGGTATCTTTCCAAAATGGTTTTTTTGTGCAAGCACCTTTAGCATTATTCACAGCCAACGTAAAGTGAACCAATGATGGTTTTGAACAGTGAATGATGATTATCACATTCACCTTTCCATCAGATGTATGATTTTAAATAAAAAGTACTCGAATCATTCTCATTGCTTTGCTGGAAGTCAGCAAAGGCCAAGGGAATGTATTGCCATGCGTTTGCACAGTGATTCCCTGTGCCTTCCTTGGGGCCCGTGGACAGAAGTCTACTACGACTAAAATGAGACAGTTGCAATGCAAGACTGGAATTAACACAGTGCAGGACTGAGATCCATCTAAATCTTCTAGTTGACTGAATTCTGCACGGTTGAAGACTGAGGAGCACAGGCTGCAAGATCTGTAAGTAACTGCAAGAATCACACTGGGAGTTAAGATTAAAATGAAGGACAGATTGAGGTTTCTGAAACCAGCTAAGAAAGCCTAGGTCTCAATCTTGCTAGATTCCTGAGGCGGTCGGAAGACACTTTAATTACATGATCAATACAGTTTCAAAGTAAGCGCGGAAGCCACAATGACTCTGAGGGCACAAACATTATTTGAAGGGTAAAGCGAAATCCCGTTGAAGAAAAACGTGAGATCTCTGCTTTAGAGAAACCAATCAGTGCCTGCTCTCTCTCCTATGTGTTGAGTTTAGAAACATTTGAAGACATCTGAAATGGAAGTGTAAAGATAATTATGCAAAAACTCAGCAGTTTCCCAGATCCCTGAGAAACCGTACAGTGGAACAGACGAGCACCAGCAACGAATTCATCCTGCTGAGGCAAAGCAGGTACCTGAAACACAGCATTGCTTGTTGCAAAATCATGGGACTCCCGTCACGCAGAACAAGACTTGTAAGTAGCTTGTCCCCTTCTTCACAGGCTGTTGCTTCCTTGGACAAATTAATGAAGACTTCCTTTTTCACTGAGAAAACTCTGGAGCCAATATCCCAAGAGAGACATTAGACTGAGATGCTGCAGTGGTAAATACATAACCTATCCTGGCTTTACCAGTTAAGGTAATATTCCATAATTACAGCACATACAACAGAGAAGATAAAGGAACGATAGCCATGATCCTTATTGGCGTTTATTTGCTTTTAGAGAAAATGCTGATTTGTTGAACCAAAGACTGCAGTGGTAAGTTTCAGTTACACTATTGTTTTAAAAGAAGTTCAAGATGGGATTCATGAATCTATTCCAGAATGCCCTCTAACATGATTAAGGTACCCACCTAGATTTGACTCAAGGCCTGAATAAAGAAAAGGAGGACTCCGAATTTGAGTCAGCTCAATCCAAGCCACTGGACAGTGATGGTTTCAGATGGATGTAATCATATCCTTCCATCTCCCCCATCCTGAAAAATGTTAAAGGTTTTAAATCTGAGAAAAAATGAAAACAAACATTAGAAAGTTAAAAAATGTCTTCTGTTGAATTGAGTTCTCATTTTTGGGCCAACTGTAACAAAAACATTGTAGAAGTACATGAGCAAAGCCCAGACCTTCCAGGCTGGAACACAGCACTAGTCCATCAAATCAAGGCCATCACAGTCATGCACCTACTGCAACAGACAACTGCATCATTTAATCAGTTGCAGAAATCTATCACTCTCCATCCTAAAACCACGGTGATTTTCAGCAGTTAAAGTAATCCCATCACAGTATAACACAGAAGAGTGGTGTCAGAAGGAATGACTCTGCCAAGTAAGTCTAAGCTTGAGAATGAGAGAAATTTCATGGATAAGGTTAAAAAAAGACAAGTTGGTAAAGAAGAGCTTTTTCTGATATGCAAACCCCTCTGACTCTGCATTCCCTCTTCCAAATCCTTTTCATGTTCTGCCTACTTGAGAAATAAAGTCTTTGTGGCAGGGACAGTATCAGACTATACATCCAGAGCAACCAGCTCCATCTGACATGCCACTCTAAGTCAGTCCCACTAAGTCCTTACACAGAACACCCAAAAAGAATGACACTCATCCTTGGCCATACCCCATGGGGTTTTGCTGAGGCTTCGAACAGAGAAAGAGGCAGTGGAACTTCCACTGCAATTCAGCAGGATCCAGGTGCCAGCTTTTCTAGGCTCCTCCAAATATCCCCAATAGTATAAAAATTTCAAAGTACTTTTCACAGTTAATTTCTCTTGCTCAGAACTAGTCCAGAGTTAAATTTTATAGACTACAGATTTAAGGGCAGACACATCCAACAGAATGATAAGCCATGTCCCTCCCAAGGTGTCCCTAATTCCCTGCGATTACAGGATGAGGACACTGCAGGGTTTTATTGCTGATGAACTCCAAGAGCAAGAAATTTTCTCTGTATTTACTGAGAATGATAAAGATGCAAGAGTGATTATTAATGTGCATCTCATGCATTTGCAATTATGCAAATACACATGCAAATGAAGCACAACCTTTGGGCTCCTGTCATGTTGCCAATGCTTCCCTCTGTGGCACAAATTTTGGATATGCTCCTTGCTTTAATATCAGGTCTTACACACAGGGTCCAGATGCTTCAGGATTCTGAGCATCTTCCAGCCAGCCCTTAATGACATGGGGCTCCCTCCGACTTCAACAGGTGCTGAAGGCTCTTCATACCATCCCCAAGTCTCAAAACCTCTCTGGGGCAGGTTAGGAGGACATCAAACTCACCACTCACAGGGGGATCTTTGAGGCAAATCACCAGTATGTGAAGAAAGGCAGCTAGCAGTGCCCCAATTTGCTGGGTCTATAATCAGTCAAGAGATTATTTAACGCGGTGGCTCACAGTGAAGCTGAAGCATATGCCCACCTTTCTGTTTAATTAAAGCACAAAACGTAATTAGTAATTTGTTTGGGGGTTCTCTTGGGACGCTGAAGAGCAGACCTGCTGAGGGAGCCAAGGCAACGCAGCGTGCGTGCCGAGGTGAAATTCATCTGAATGCACCGCACAGCGTGCTGCCTTTGGACGTACAGAAACAACTCTCCTTCCTCCTGCTACCCACCCCCGCCCAGGAACTGCTGAAACAGGATTAAGCCACCTCCTAAAGGAATAAATCTGTTGCTTTCATTCCTCTCCAGCCATGCACACATTGAAAATCTTGATTAATGAACAGGTCAAACTTCCTACAAGAATCACTGACTGTACATCAAAGTTATTGTACTTCCACCGCTCCGGTGGTGGGGGAAACCATTGCTGGGACAGACCGTGATCCTCTGCATCCGAGAGCCAACTGAAAGCACGTCCCAAGCACGTTTCTCAGCCCCTGAAGGTGAGGGGTTGATTAAGTGACTTGGGCTGAACCTGAAGCTGCACCCTGCCCCCTCTTCCACACTTCAACCGGCAGCGCATGTAGACCCAACACAGGGATCCCACGGCATCATGCTGCAGACACGATAAACGTAGAAGCCCACTGTTTCTTCCAAAAGTTGTGCAAAGCACAAAAAAGCAGAAGCAAACAGCTATCTCTTGTTACACCAAAACAAGAACTCCGCTGACTTTTAGTCACCCCTCCGGTTCAGTGACTTCACTCCTGAACAGGGGCAAATAGAGGCTGGCCCCTCAACTCGAAGAACGGTAAGAACAAAGTGAAGAACGAGGAGTGAGCAGGCACATGACATACTGGATATTCTTCCCTGCGATGCAGTCTGTGCCATGCATTCCCTCTCTTCAAGAGATGTTGAAATCCAACCCTGATTTGATTCCCATCAAAAAGTGCTAAATAAAACTCCCAGATCACAAATGTGCACAGAGAAAAGCATTGCATGGGAGTACTTGCAAGGTGACTACTGCTTAGGCAGTCTCTGTATGAGTCTCCTACACATCCAACTCCTAAGGATCATCCCCCCAGAAGGGAAATTTTTTTAAGGGAAGACAGGAACAAAAATATCAAGAATCAAAACAGGGGTGAAATACAAAAAGGCCTAAAAAATTTAACTGAGCAAACATTTGGCACAGTATTTTTAAACTTTCTCTGGTGACTCTGGGACTGCAAATGTGGGTGGAGGTGAAGTATAAGCCCTGAAGAAATCCTTTCCCAGCCAGTTACCTGCAAGGCAATGTCAGTGTGCAGAGTTTTCTACTGCCCTCAGGACAGCAAGAGACTTCAAGTCTTAGCCAGGGCCAGGAAGGATTGTGCAAGCGTCTTCTGGACCATGCTCTCATTGTCGCTCTCACCACAGCAGTGGTGGACCAGTCCCCTAATTCTGCGGGGTCAGAAACACGCCAAAGGTTTCTTTTCAAAGGGACCTGGATCTGGAAAGAGCTCTGCTCTCAAAACATCCCCCACAATTATGCCCAGTTCCCAATTCATGCATTTCTGGAAATCTTGCCTTGCTTCTTTAAAGCCTGTAAAATCATTTCTTCCCCTCACAGTGCTGGCGTGTCTAGGAAGAGTCTTCCCTGCTCCCCCCCATCCCATCATCTCAGGTAAAAACAGACCAACAAAACCAGTGACAAACAGAAGATGATAATCCACACCCTTTTCATAACCTTCCCAATCATTCGCCTTCTAATGCAATTAAGAGTGAGGGCTGTAAAATCCCTGATGAACCACAACTCCTTTCTCTTGCCCTCAACTGGGACTGCCACAGTGCTTATTGCTCTTGCAACGCTGCCACCACCAGTGACTGCCCCACCTTTCATGCTGGGCAATGGACAAACACATGGGGGAAGGAGAAAAATGGAGAAAAGTAAGCCAAGATTAACGAAGCCCTTCTCACAACAAAGACCAGACATGCTGCTGCAAACTGCACTGACTTAGCCAGGCTGGTGTCTTCCCCAGCTATGCAAAACAGTTGAAAGGAGAACATCATGCACCAGCCAAAATTCTTCATGTAACAGGATGTCATCACTAAAGCCAGAGACATCAGAAATGTGCCAGATGACACCAGAATTTGAACTCTGAAGCACTGCTGCATTGGAACGCACCCGTCAAGATAGCCCCTTGGATCAACGTAGACCAGTGTATGTTGAGAAAGTTGTCGTAGGTTGAAATTCAGAAGAAACTGGCTCCGTCTGCTGATATACTTTGTTGAGTCTACACTTCACAAAAAATGCGGTGGCACCATTCAAAGCATGAGCAGCATAATTCATCATCAGCTAGATACCATATATGCTCAAGTAATGGATCCAATTTTGCCCTCAAAAACCCAGGTGCAGCAGTGGTACATGCTTGCTTAAAACTGTCAGAAATCTATTGCTTGCTATAAATCAGGGCTTTAAATTCTATACAGGAAAATATCTTTACTCTTACCCTGAGCATCTAAGTACCCGTGTCTATTCAAACTCCTGGTTTGCCTCTGTCCCTTAAAAATATATCAAGATCAGTAGAGAAAAAACAGGTCATAAACCAAGATTTTCAAAGCAATTACAGGTCTAATTCTCAAGCACTCACAACTCATTGTCTGAAACAGCATTTCAAAAGATCTCAGAAACAGAAGCAACCAGACATCATTTTTTTGGTCTTGTGCAACCAACTCTGTTAGTCAACCATTTTTCTTGTCCCAACAAATGGGATAGAGTGCGGAAACCATGAAAATATACAGATGGTTTCGAAACCTGGGATTAGGAAATGTAGAACATATTTTCGTTAAAGCAAAGTTGTACTTTTACAATTTTGCATTAAAAAAATCAGAACATTTAACTGAAACAGTCAATCTTCCTTCCCTGTCAGAAGTGTTTGATGCGGTCTAAAGCCCAACACGTTCTCAGGACATGTGTCTAAAATGGTTCAACCAAAGTCTATTTAAACACCTTGGATGGGGAGCGCTGAGCTCCCACCATCTCCTGTTGAGACACGACCTCACCATTCGTAAAGAGCCTCATATCATGCAATGCCACACGGACTTAGCTGGAAAAAAAATAAAACTCCAGGAACCAGAACAATGGCAACTTCAGTCTTGCAGCTCTTTCACGTTCACTTTCAAAAAGGAAAAGTAACAAGCCTGGGAGGCTGCATTACCGCAGGCACCGATCCCTCAATATGCATGTGAACTCAAGTAACCTCCTATTCATCCAGGCCCTAAAATAGGAAGGCACAGTTCTGGACAAGCATATTGATCTGGATTCCTGTAACTATCCCTTTGAAACACAAATAAACTATTGTTAAAAAAACCCCAACAGATCTCAGTGTGTGCTCTGGTTCCTTTGCAATGTGTACTATCTGACTACAATCCATCTTGGCAGTGGAACAGCTACGCAGACGTTCTTCTGAGCCAGCTCTAATGTAAAGGGATGCCAAGTATGTCTTCCCTTTTGTATTTACAGTAATAGTTTCAGCTTTCCCCACCACTGGGAGTGCTGTTGGGGATCAGCTGGCAGAAATATACTTATCTAAAAGGACCACTGTAATTCCACTTGAAGCTGAACTGTTTTGCAGGGGTTGTCGGCAAAGACCTTCTCCCACATTAATCTATAGCAAATAATGTCGCGGTGCTGTCACTGGCACAAAGCTGACAGCAAATCCTGTTTCTGCCTCCTCCCAAGCCGGACTATCTGCTGACAGACCACTGGCCTCAGTTTGGCTCTCTTACACTTGTCTATGGTTGGAGTGACGTTCTCTTTGGTGTCTGAGCTGTGCTGTCTGCTCCGGAAGTGGAAAACCAAGGGTGATCTATCACAGAAGCGGGTGCTTCAGAGAGGCAGCTATACAAATGTTTGAATCAAACTGTGCTAAAAAGCAGCCGGGCTATTCTGGCCTCCAAGAACTATCAAGGAGTGTGTAGGGATATGGGATGTGCATTGCATCGCTGCGCTGAGCAATCTGCAAATAGGGCTGGCTTGTGGTAGTAAAATTTGCCAACTTTAGGGCTGCTTTGCACAGCAAAGCTTAGAACAAGATGCCTCCAGCTGACCTGACAACACAGCTGGCAGGTGACCTCAAAGTAGCCAGTGCAACACTGGCAGACAGACTGGCCACTAACTGTCATGAGGGCTTCCACTAGCTGGGCAACAGAAAGTTTTGCTGCTGATCTTAACTGCACTAAAAACAAGAGCTAGACACCAGTTTTCCACTAGCTGGAACTACGGATGGACCCACTGGTCTCAGCACTGCCCTAAGCAGAGCACCTAAAAGGACGCAGATGACAGGCTGCCAGTTTGCAGGCAGGAGAATGAGCTACTGCTGAGGACTTTGACTCGGCAGATTGCTGAGCGAAATTAAGATTACAATTTTTCGCACAACACAGATGAACAAATCTGCTCTGGATTTTGAGGACTCCCACCACTCCACGCATCTTTTCTGAGCTCCTACACATGCACAACAACCTGGATTCCAAGGTCTTACCACTTGTGGCCTTATTTGCAGTCATATGAAGGAAAGGTGCAAATCCTACACCAGCATGACACCACATCAGGCTTGCTGCAGCGCTACTGCACTCTTCCACTCTGTAATATCTGCCCAGCTTAGCATTACATTCTCTCTTAACAAAATAGACAGAGAATGCATTGAAGATCCCACTGCACAGGAGCTGAAGGAGGGAGAAATCATTTTATCTTTCCACGATATATTCCTGGGTGTCGAAGCTCTGCCCAAGGCACTGTGCAATACAAAGCAACCACTGAAGCCCGTGGAAAGGAATTGCAGGGAGGAATTTCCCACTGCCAACAGCAAACTCGGAGAAGTTTGGGGTACAGGAAGTCTGAAACCAGCCTGTGTCCTCTCCATTAAAATGGGGCACAACTACCATATGACTGCCCTGTATTCTCAATACTGTAGAAGAACGCACCGTTTTTGCCACAAAGCTAAAACTCCCACCAGGATTTCAGAAGGACTTTTTTTGTTGTTTGTTTTTTTTTTTTTTTTTTTTTTTTAAGGTGATAATTCATGTAAATAAACCACCCCCACGACCATTTAACATTTAACTTATTATACCATTATCCTAATTTATATTTTGTTAAGCCTTAGGGGATTTAGCTGAGAGCACAGATCCATTGCAGCAAGTGCTATAAAGAGACACAGTAGAAAGCAGTCCCTGCTTCAATGAATTTACAGTCTGAATAGACAAAAGGCAGGAGAAAGGCAGAATTATTCTCCAGGCCCCACCAAAACAGCCAATAAACTTACCCCCACTTCCTGCTGACTTGTACTCCAGAACGTCAGCTTTCATTAAAATAAGCAACAACAACAAAAGACATTTCTAGCTCCTGTGGTTGTAAAAAGACTCCTGAAGACACGCTAAATCAATGCAATCACATTTACCCAGCTATGCAGATGACTTCGGAAAGAGACATAGCCATTCATCTCTGACAGGGCCCAAATAATTACAAATCTCTGCAGCCGCGGACTTCTCCATTTCAGTGCAGTGACTTTTAGTCCATATCTCCCTGTCTTACTTCATCCTACCTGAAGTTGCAACTTATTCTCCAGTTTTCCCACACCAAATCCACATTAATAGGCATATTTCCATCACTATTGCAGGCAGTCAGCAACTAAAAGTTTCGGCTGCTGGAGCTGGTGACCTCCTTATGTTCAGCAGTAGAAGCACAGCAGGGTTAAAGATGGGAGTCTGAAGTGAACTGCACTGGAACCAGGACCCAGAGGAAGAGACCAATGGGAATGAGCAGAGAGGGAGAAAAAAAAAAAAAACCAAACAAAAAAAAAACCCAACAAAAAAAGTCCACCATCCACAGCAACACCTCCTCCTGAAAGCGTATGTCCATCAAACATCCACAGCCTGTGGGACAACGGGAATTTCATGGAAAGGAAACAAAGCAAACTTTACCACGTTGTTTAGGTTTGTACCACAAAACACATGAATCGCCAGTGAGCACCCCCACCGCACAGACAGATAGAGCTCCTGTGACTTCAAAGTCAGCGCTTGAGCCAAAACTAGATCTTCCTCAGTGAAACCAGTAGCGTACGCATTACCTTATCCTTCTTTTCCAATAGGACATGTTGCGCGTTAGTAAACCTTCCTACCTATGTACAATTACATGTGTTGAAAGCACAGAGAGCTCTTCAACAAAAAAAACCCCAGTCCTGTCTTCTCTTCTCATCTTGAAAGGACGTGGCCAATCAAGGTGATGTTGGGAACATTACCCGCTTGGGAACGTACCGGTGCTTTCACCACCTGCTGGCATGCTCGAGATAGATCTAGCTCTGCAAACTTCACCTCCCCTGCCAGCAGGAAATAAATCTTGTGGTTTTAGAGTTGGAGAGTGAATCCATATTCAGTTAGGAATTTATGGTGACTTTATAGATCCCACAAATGCTTCACTACCACCATTTTCTGGAAACTGTACAATTCCTGCAGCTCATTCACTGCATTCAATTGCCTTTTTTCAGGGAAGCACTTCTAATTGCTTTTTTACAGATATGAGTTTCTGTAAAGAATAGAACACAGCTCATACCGTATAAAATGTTACCATAGCCTTTTCAACTATATATAGCTTTTATAGCTAGTTTTAATTTCCCCAGAGTATTCATCCCAAAGGATCAAATCTGTCCCTCGTGTAACTCCCATGGATACACACCAAAGTGTATTTGACACAATAATCACAGTGCTACAATTCAAGTAAAGTTTTCTCATACAATTTCTACCATCTCAAAAGGGCCCTTTCCTTTCAGCTACAATGAAATGTATAGCAGTAAGCAAATACCTGTACAGTCTGCACTGATTTATGGATATCCAAACACTGTTACCAGCCCCTATATCGCCATGGCTGTTTGTTTGTTGTTGGGTGGGTATTTTTTGGTTTTAATATTGCATCGGATTGTTCCACTCTTTCCCTGGGAAACATTTGTACACATTTCTGCACCACAAACACTGCAAAGCCAGCATCAATTTTCTTCCTTTATATTAGCCCCTGTGGTACCTTTACATTAACCCAGAATGAATCACTGGCCTCCCAGTCGTTTCTTGCTACATACAGTTTTGAGAAATGGTGTAACTCACATTTAAGAGAAGGCCTGGTTTCTGCAGATGGGTTCCTCAACTGCCAAATAGCTGGTGTGATGGCTCACGCTTCCTCTGTACATGCATCCCATCCAGACAGCCCCTGGCAACTCCTTCATTTCTTCTCCCAGCTCTGCATCCAGCGTGCTGGCAAAGAAACTCCGCTGCAGCCCGTGCAACACACACAAGGAATGGCAAAGTGACTCCAGTCCTCCCACCAGCATTATTTGTTTCCACTAAACAGGGTCAGCTTGTACCATCAGTTTTCACTGCCAACTCGGGGTGGTCCTCCTATCCCAATCGCTCATCTTTCTCATTAACTGACTCTGTCGCCTTGTACAAAGAGAGACATGTTTACCCTGTATGCTCCTCACTCATAGAGCACCCAGCTCTATCAAAACAGACAGAAGAAAGACACAGCACACACAAGCTGAGCCAACGTTTAACAAACTGTCCATCCATGGCAAACTCTGGGCAAGCTAGCAAGAAAAAAGAGTCCATAAGTGTCTGTATTAGACCAGTGAAACATGAGTTGTGTTTTAGATTGCAGCAGACTTGGATGAGAATGTCGTTACTCCAGCGTAAAACCCAAAGCTCAATGTATCCTTCATAGTGGTGGAAGAAATATGGGAATACAAAGGACATATCAGTGACCTGAGGATTTAAGTCCTGCTTGGTGCCCTCCCGCCTGGCCAGCAGAAAAGAAAAACCCAGCTGTGAGTGCAGCAGTGTCTCCTTGCAGGGGACCCAGAGCAGACAAAAGTACTTGACAGTTGAGACTGAATATTTGTCTTCTTCCTCTGCATTTCCACCAGCTAACTGTAGAAAGACCCATGTTGAATTTGCTAACTTCAGCACCTCTGCTGGGCTCTGTGAATGTCACCCTCAAACCCAACCAATACTTTCCAAGGTGCCCTTTTCCCTCGCTAAGGGAATAGTAGCAGCAACACAGAGACACCAAATGACCCACAAAGCTGAAGGGCATCTAAGCGGTGTGTCTTTGCATACCAGAGCAAAACTGAAAGGAAATTAAGGTGATTAGTTAAGGAGCAATGAAAACAGCAAAAAGGAAAAATTCATTTAAACAAAATAAGAGGGCCTCGCAGAGAAAAGACTTTTTTTCCCATCTTCCTAGTCAGAAGGCTCCTTATTTCATCGGTCTTATTCACTCCACTCTCAGAAGTGTTGTTATCCCCAATTAACTCATGAGAAACTAGGGCATAACAGAAGTTGGTTTTGAAAGGCCATGCATGGTTTGTATGGCAGAGCAAGAATAAAAATATTTACGGCATTAAATACCCGGGCCTTTTTTCATTAAGGCACCGGTGGGCTGAGGTATTGACTTCTACAGCAAATCTATCTTGACAACTACAGTAAATCTGTCTCATGACAAGGGTATTAGGATCAGCCCACTACAAAACATGACATAAATCTGTCCCTTAGTTTGAGGAGAAGGTGTAGATTTGGGTATTAAAACCATTGAAATCTCCCATTACAAAACCCCAAACCTCACGAAACACATCTGTTCCTTTCAGGGCCTGACGTTCAGATAGCTGAGGTCCATGAAAACTTTGATTGGGGTTAATACATTTAGTTGGGAAAATACGAGACTGAGATGCAAGAAATGCAGTTTTGGTCCATAGCTTTGACGTTAATTTTTTGTTGCTTTTGGACAACCGAGCCCCCTTGCCTGCCAGGTTGGAATAGGTGCCGTCTTGTCTCCTTAGCTTCTAAGCTCTTCACGGAGAGGGTCATCTCTACAGGAATAGACAGCACGCTGGAGCTCAAGCCCTGAATAGGATCTGGAAGGCAGATCACTTAAAATACAGCTTAAAATGACATCAAATGCATTCTGATATCCTGCACAATTCCAGTATCAACTTAGGTTTGGTTTGGGGTTTTTTTGTGTGAAAATTCTGGCTGGAATCCTATGGAAAATGCCTGAGGGCTCCCCATGACGGGGAGTCAGCGTAAAGTGAAAAAACAAAATCATTCAGTCCACACTGGTGCCACAGCCCCCCGCAAAGCCACACTGCTCATGCCTCCACGGCTCTCCCCGAGCCCTCCTCGCCAGCACAACACACTCGTGGCAACGGGCAACACATTTCCAGGGGGGTACTACGAAACAAAACTGAGCGCATTTAAAAATGAATGTGTTGCTAGCAATTTAAGCTGCATTAAAGAGCCAGCGTGAGTACTCCATCGGTAATATACTGCATACATTTATCAACCAAACACAAATCCGTTTGAATAGATTTCTTGTGGCCTGTTATTTACGAGGGGAAAATATCCCCTAGTCTCTGGGCTGATGAGAGCCCATACTTTCCCTTCTAATCTTAACTGCCTATTATTAGCAACCCCGTTTATAGAATGCCCCTCTGCCTTATATATCCCAAGTACCCCAATTTTCCAGTCTGCATGGGTATGCGGCAGGGGAAGACACAGAGCATTCCATTACCGGCATTTCAATGTGCCTTTTGCAGCACACCCCTACACTTGGGATAATCTAATTACACAGGGCAGAAACCTCACCCAACCATATATTTTCCTTAGACCCTGTTGCCACCAGCTACTTTTACTCCTCATTGAAACAGAGTCCCCCCTCTTTTTTATTTCCTCCTCTTTTTTTTTTTTCCACATCGTTAAAAATTTATTATTTAGACTGATGATGACATCATCTGGAAAGGGACCCAGGCTGTGGTCATCAGGGCCTTTTTCTGCATTACAGAGAAGCAGTTTCTCCTCTCTCCCTTGCAGATCATTAATTTTTAAAATAGAGCTTTGCTTTAAATATATACAGCTCATTTTGCTTTCAGCTGATGAGTCAGAGGAGCTGTCTTTTAACCAGGTCGGGTGCCCCCCGTGCCACGCTTCCTGCCCAAACCAGCACGCACGCTCCCCGATGAAGCTCTGGCTTCAGGCTTCTGCAAAAACAGGAGGGAGTTTCTGTGTAAATAAACAAATAATTGCATTTGCAGGCTGACCAGCTTTGCTCCGCCACGCATCCTGAAACGGCTTGGAGAGTACAGGCCTGGCCCTGCAGGTGCTCCTCAGCATAGGCTTTGCCTGCAGATATTTTGTTTAAGGGAAGACTCTCTAGTATGGCTCTTCCACAAGGAACATTAGCAGGTTTCAGCCTAGTATGGGCATATTTCACCATACCACATTGTGTTTTTACGGTGACTATCCCATGAATCCTGACACCACCCTTTTGAGAGCTGTGGTTTCCTCTCCCCAGTAGACACCAAGTCACGTCTCTGCATTATCTGTAGGATTACGCAAGGCATTAACACAGCAAATGCTAATTGTGGGTATTCACTGCTTGCATCCTAGACCCCAAGGGCTGGACCACATCCCTTTCAACCAGGCGGAGCGGGCTGATATCTGTGTGAGCACCACAGCTCTGCAGGCTGGCTGACAACAGGAGAACCAGCACCCAAGGCAGCACACAGAGCCCTCCGAGAAACGCCAATGCTATCTGTCTCATGTGCCTCACAGTGGGATCCAGGACAGAGCAGATGGAGCCTGGCAATGGAGAAGCTGCAGAGAACTGTATGCCTGTAGCGTTCTTGCTTGCGGGGCAACATCTCCATCCCTGAAGAACCCATCATCCAGATCTCACCTTGTTGGGAGCAGGAGCTCTGGGTAGCGCAATTCTGCATTCATCCACTTAAACCTTAATCCAGCCCTAAGTCTACAGGTAGTGGTTGCTAATTGTATTACCTGGGGGGGGAAACCATGATTTTCTTCAACTGCATGTATTTCTTCATCCTTTAGTATGCGCAAATCCTTGCAAGCATTTCTCTTATTTAAGGCAGTATTTTACTGCTTGCAAGTCCCTTCAGATAAAATAGATTTTATCACCCCCATACACATCTGGGTATTCACAGAAGCACACGGGATCATGATGGATGCACAGCCACCTTGGAAATGCTTTAACATGACATAGCAATTTAGGAGGAAGGGACAAGGCATATCTTACCTGAATGAGGATGCAGGCCACGCTTAGAGAACGGGGGTGTAAACACCACTTACTTTTAGATACCCATCTTAAGCCTACGTTATGAGACTAGTCTCTCTAGACTTCTTACATACTTAGTGAGGGGAAAAAAAACATACTTCCAGAAGGCAAGTAAGAGAAGAAACTTAATTTAGATGCACTCTCCCTTCATTGACTCAATGGAGAAAAAGTGATGGAGAGAGCCTCCTAAACAAGGTGTTATAAATAGCCACAATCAACACACAGAAGAGACTCTCACTCGAGTAACGTCTGACCAGGGCAAGGTGTTGCTCATCCAGCATAGTGAAAGCTGCCACAGGTTCTTTAATAAGCGCAAGTGGCTTCAGCTTTGGTTTTAGGTTTACTCCAAGCACAACACCAATCCTCAAACTGTGCTGGGGCACGAGTTCAGGACAGGTCCATGAAGAACAGTGCTCCCCATTCAATCGTGTCCAGCTATTACTTTCTTTAATGCCTTGTTTTTCCCTGAATTTTCCACATGCTAGAACAGGCCCATCCCTTAGCTTATGGGCACTCAGGAGCTACTGAAACCCTTGCCCAGCATACGTGGATTCAGGTTTTAGAAAAAGAATTTTATAGTCCTTCATTACATTATTATATTATTATTATATTATTTTCCATAGTGCTCTAGTAGATAGGGAGGGCTGTCAAAGCTTGTACATAGAAAACAGTGTCATACATAGCTTCTGAGAAGAATATGAAAAGGTCATAAGTATAAAATGGCTGTTATATGGACATGTGCTGTAATATTTTCTTGGACGCAGTGATCCAGTAACACAGTTCAACAAAATCTGTCAGAACAATCCACAGTGGCTTGCTCACTCTCAAAATCACTGCTTTTCCCTCCAGCTCCTCAACCTGACTGCTTGCAGGTCCTGAGCTCCCTCCCCACCCTCCAAGCTTCCAAGGGATGATCTACGGAGCACTCAATAATCCTTCCTTTTTGGATGAAACAAACAAAACAGGTGGGAGATGGAGATGAAACAAAGAACAAAAGTAGACAGCACAATCAAATACATTTCACTGCACTTAGAGTTATAACTACAAGAAGTGTTCTCCAAACACAGTTTCTCCAGGGAATAGGCAAGGGCAGAGAAGGGAAGGTAAAATGCTATATGGTCATAAATGGACAGGAGCAGCCTGTAAGACAATCTCTGGGTGCAAGTAGGCTCTACACTATGTAAATCTTTAAGAAAAAAAAAAAAAAGTATCTCTATTTCAAATTACAGCAGAGAGCCTGCTTCAAAACTCACTGCTTTATCTACACCTCCTGGCTCTGATTCTCCTATTCACTCCTCAAACTCTGAATCCCCCTTTCCTAGAACTCCCGTTGCCCTCCACAGAAGACCTCTGCCACCCCTACCATCGCTACCCTGCCCTTGCCAAGGGCCTCCTGTTCAAAACCTGACTCTCAGCCCCACTGTGCGGGAACTTTCCCATTATCTGCCACGAGCCTGTGAATTGGGCCCTAAGTGCGCTGCTGGAGGAGAGAGGAAGGTTTTATACGCAGCAAAAAAGAAGTTAAAATGAATTAGATTATGGTCGTATTAATTCAGGGCACCCACCCAATCCTTTCATTAGCTTGATTCTCCTGCTACTGCAGCAATCTATAAATGTTATAAGCTTTAAATGCTCTATGTGCTTTAAGCTTCATAGGACACTACTACTATTAACAGTTATTCAAGTTGGGAGGAAAGGGGGATGCTAGACAGGGTTATACATGGGCCTGTCAAGGCCATGAATACACAATCTTATGCTAAACATTCCCAGAACTTGGGATGAGACTTCCAGATACTTCATATCAAACAGCTCCCAAGGTGACATCTAAGGCTACGTTTCCAAGAGCGCTCAGGTCCCACCAGCAGCCTGCGAAGTCTTCCACCTTTTTGGCCATTCATTGCCTCGAAAGAAGACGTTACTTGACTGTGACCAGGTCCGAAACACTGAGCGATTCAGCCTAACCCTTTACCCTGCAGCCCAGACAACCACAAGCGTGTGGTTAGCAAAAAAGTTCCTTGAACTTCTGAACTCTACTTTTTTCTCTTAGGTGGGGAATTAAGTGGACTTAGTCACACAGACCTTCAGTCAGGGGTCTTTGAAGACGAGGAGCTGGCAGTGATAACGCTTTGTGTGTATGTGTGTGGAGGCATTTTTTCCTCTTAGTCCTGAATACCACGTTCAGCTTCTCAATGAGGAAAAAAACAGGGATGAGGGCAGCAGCCTTCATATGGCAATGAAATCACTTCTTCCTAATCACCATTGGAGCCTCAGCAGCGGGAGACCATCAGGTTGCAACCTAATACCTTTTCCAGTCATAAATTTCTAGATATCTCCAGTAACAGATCTGATCTCAGTTTACAGGAGCTGGGCTTTTTTTGTTCATTTTTCTCAGAATAGCTTTATGGAAGAACAGCTTCTTTACAGGCGGTACCCTGAATTTATAGAGCTTTATCTCAGCCACTGACTGACCATTAAATTCCATATTTACATCTATAGCCAAATGGGTAAACAAGTAAGTACAGTAATTTTAAAAGTCAAATCTCCATTAACTTTTATGTAACTGAAGACAAGATGAAAGTACATAGGCATCAAGCCTAGCCTCAGCATGCTTTCCAGGAATAAAACTATGCTGCTTTGTTACCTTCCATAAAGAGATAAGGAGGAAATATTAATCAGTAACAGTTTCACTCCCTTTTTATAAATGAAGAATAATTCTCTAAACCAATGTTTTCTCTCCCTACCAGCAGCTGCGTTACCAACAGACGCCCATTCTCAGCCTTCCACCTGAACAACAGAAAGTCTCAAAAAAAACAGTTTCAGAATAGGATACGTTTTGTAACCAAAACACACAACAGCAATAGGGGAAAAAAACCCAGAAGCACTTGCTCACAGTAATAGCTATTTTTCTTTCCTCTTAAAGCAACACAATGAAGCAATTACTGTACGCTATACTTCCACGGGCTGTTTCAGCCAAAGCAATTGGCTGGATGGCTTGGAGGGGGCTGGAGGTGTGGCACAAGAAAAAGAAACAACTCCTACCAGGTATGATTCACTGACAACAAAAACATCCCCATGATACCTCTTGCTTTTCATAGGATGAGGACAGGTTTTCCACAGCAGGGCTTTCCAATTAGAGGAATTTTTCTGTAATGGGGATCGATGACATAGGTGTCAGTATGAAAATAGGAAGGACCTCAAAGGTTACAGCTAAGCTGGGAGTCTTCTTGTACCTGAACCGTTGCAGATTCTCAGAAAACTCCTTGTGGTCTCAGGAGGACGTACCATATGGGAAACCCTTTAATTTACTTGAGAAAGGCGAATGCGTTCATGGGTAATTATCTCTCTGGAATTACACTGAATGGAGAATATATGAATAAACATAGAACGGTCCTTGTTAGGCGAGCCACCGTGTCTCACACAAACAGGCACCATCTATTGCTGGACACACGGAACGGAGAACCAACAGATTAGACCAAGGAACATCATCTAAATTAGAAATAGATTAAAGAACATCATGTAAATGTGTTCTGTCTCCAGGCATCAAATTATGTGAATCATCAGACCCACTTTATACATATATATACATTCTAAAACATGTCTTTAGTTCTGATGGCCTTTGGCACACAGCTTTGGTACGAGTGTGCCTGTAAATCTGTATTTGTTTTAAAAGAATTAAAGGTGGAATTGGCAGCAACTTCTACATTAGCTTGCTTGGCACTTTCTTTTAGAAAAGAGTCTTTAAGCCTTTTTTTGGAAACTTAAAAAAATTATGAGACACTCACTATAAAATTAAATTGAAGGACAGGCAGGTGGGAGAGAAATACTATTACCATTTTTCTCCATGTCAGCAGGCACTAATAGTTCAACGTTATGCATTATAACACATGAGCTTTTGTAATTGTCCCACAGACATGAAAGTTTGATGGGACAGAGCTGAGGTTAGGGGTGTCTGAGATTTCTGTCTGTCATCCTGTGGAAGTTTTCCTAATATCCAGGTTGTTGTACGTCAGTAGGGAGTCTGATGCTGCAACACTGAATGCAGTTAAAGGTTGTGTTGCTCTGACAAATGATTAAACCACTGTATAATATATTTGAACCAGTATTTCGATATGAGGTTGCATGCTTTTGCAACTTTGACTCATGCATGCTACTCACAGCTCCCAGTGAGTTCAACCAGAGATGTGAGTGGCTGGTACATCTTAGAGCCAGACTTTTTTTAACCATCAACCAGTGGGTAGTATTCCTGTAAACAATTAAGCAGATGATTTCTTCTACCCCACAGTTGTGCCACCACAGCAAGTGGAATGATCATTTTACACCCAAAATATGCCTTGGATGAATAAACAAAGAGAAGCGTGAAACTAAGATACAAAATGTTAATATTGCCTGACTACTTTTTTTTTTTTTTAATAGACGTCAAAAAGCATAAACAAAAATTTAACTGCCCTTTCAAATTAATAAATCTGCCATAGGATAAAGGTCTATTAATACCAGATTTCTAGTAATGGATAAAACCAGACCTAGATAGAATAATTCGTAAAAGACAAACAATACCCATGGCATCGGCATATAGTACAATAGTACTGCTGTTAAAAAATGGCAGGAAAATCCATAAAGCTGCTACAATAAAATAGCTTATAAAGACTTTTATCTTATAAAAATATAAGGAAATATAAGAAAATATAATAACATACAAAATTTCAAACTAAAAAATGCCACTGCATGCTGACATTTAGTTTCTATCCCACCTGAAATTACTTGCAAACTTCGTATAGCGAGGAGTAGGAAAGCAGAAGAAATGGGAAAACATTTTCTTACTTTTTTCCTCCAAATCTCATAATTTTGATGGTATTTAGAAGAATGAGAAATTTCTATCACCTCAGTCCATCAATTATACATCAGTCAGTGTAGCCTAAACTTGACATTTATTATCTGTGGAAATTTCACCCCAAAACAGGCATGAAAGACCTAAAAGATTCTCGTGCAAATGACTATGTATGTCTTTTATACACTTATTACTGCAAATGGTACCTTAACTGAGCAGTAAGAATCACACCTGCCTGTCACAAACATTTAATAGCACATCATCTGCTAATGCCATATTGAAATGTAGCAATACGCAGAACTGTCTTAAAAGATCTACTGATTCATTGATGCTTATGCTTTCACTTCAATAGCAAATATCTGGTTTTGTCTCAAATAAACACATGCAAATAAAGCCACCCTTTATGTCAATAAATTATGGTTTGTGTACTTCATTTTCATGCCAATGGGAAAGATGTTGTAAGAAAAGTAGTTCGAGGATGGTCAAAGAGAATTGCAATTAATCTGCCAGAAAGAGTTATGGTAAATATTATTATTATGATTATTAATGATTTGTAAAGCGCTGTAAATCTCCATGACAGTAATTATGATGCTTTGTATATATAAATTTGGCATTCTACATATACAAGCACTTGGGCTTGAACTCTTCCTAGATCATTAGGAAATTAGAGGTCATATCATCGGTCACTTGAAAAGTAATTTCCTGCAGATTTTCAGGCGATTCTCAGATTTATCCTCACTGTAAAAAAAGGTACTAATGATTTCTCCCCAGGCAAATAAGCGTACAGGGAGGCTGTGATTAACAGCCTTTTAAGCACAGCGACCCAGAGTTGCAGCAGACACAGCGAGTCTGGAACCCCTTTTGTGTCAGCCACAAGGCAAAACAGGGTGGATACAGCCTGTCAGGGACGAGGAGGTGGCAGGCTGAGGGCCCATGTTCTACATAAGTTGGTAGAGTTTCCAAAATAAACTGAATCTGTGGAAAGCATTAATCTTCAGGGGCCTCCTCTAGGCTATGTGTCACTTAATGTATTGAGAAAGGCAGTGGGATTGAAATGATCTGTCGTTCTCACAGTAATCCTCTGTGTGGAAGAAATTCTCCAAGAGAGGGGTCTGCTTCTTCCCACCTCCCTTTCTCAAGACTAAGACTCAGATCTTTGGAAATCCGTGATTGCAGGTAGGGGATTCCCACAAAGCACTTGCTGTGAAAAGAGGAAAGAGGCAGCTTCCTATCTCCTCTTGCAGGGAATCAATAACCTTTCTGCTGGCAGTGGTTCAGCTGCGTTTCGTGCTCTGCCCTCTTTTTCAGTAGATTCCTCCTCTGTTGATAAGCAAAAAGGACATTACAAGTCAATTCCATTGAAAATTGAACCCAAGTGTTCACTGCTCAGCTAAATAAGCAGTTTCTGCAGTCTAAATGCCAGACAGAAATAATTCACCTATTCCATCTCTCCTACTGAAACGCCCTACCTTTCATCCCAGCCAAGAGCACTGTGCCCCCGCGCTTGTGGGAGCAGCTGGGGATGTGCTTGGGGGAACACGCAGTTTGCAAACACACAATGGGGTACAGCTCCTGTAAAGGAACGTACACTCGCAGGTTCAACTGATGGCAGCATCTGCAAAGCAAAGCAGTAATACTCATGTTGAATCTCACTACTCAATGCTGGCTAAACAGGGAATGCCCGAGCAAGCTGGGCTCTGACATGACATTATTTCTCTATCAAAAAAATAAAAATAAAATAAAATAAAACCATTGGGAGTACTTTATCCACTCTATTATGACTGAGTTCAATAGCCTTACGATTCCAAGCTTTGGAGTGATGGCTTTATGAGAACATCAAAAGCAGTGAGCCTGACCAACCCTCCTGGATACATGCACGCTTCTCCTACAAGGAGCCGCAAGCGGCTGCAGGCAGCGTCCATTGGGAGCTTCCCAAAAGAGAACCCTTCCTGAATTATGAGCGGGCCCACACACGCACACACTCAGCTTCACAGTCCATTGCTTTCCCAGGAGTGGAGTCTGTGCTGTCTGCACCAAGGCAATATATCTCTTTATGGCCTGCCAGTGACTTTACAGAGAGATAAACAAAGCTTTTAAATCAAAAGAAGCAGGAGCAGAAGAAAAAGTTTGGCACCCCAGAACACACCCCGCTATTTATTTTTTAACCCTTCATGACAAACAGGAAAGCAAGGAGTTTCTTATGCAGGATCTGCCAACCAACGACCAAGGGAGAAATGGAAAACCCAAGGGTGGAAATTTAAAGAATTCACCCAGGTTTGAAAATTTATGGCAAAACCTCTGTTCAGCGAAGAGAGGGCCTGCATTCATTTAAAATAATCTGAGAAATGGATATGGCACTGAACTGAGCTGTAGGATACGGCACTGAACTGAGCTGTAGGATAAGTGGTCTTAAAGTAGAACAGTCTGAATTTGCTGTTAACCAAGGATGTAAGACTCTCTTTGCCTCACCTACATTGACTGTAAATTTTGTGGGGCAAGAAGGAACATCTAATTCATGTGCATAGCATCAAGAATGAGATCCTCCTCAAGGTCGGAGTCTAGGGAGGTTCTGTGATGTAAATAACAGCAGCTCAGGACAACATGTGATGAGTTGGTATTATTGTGGTACTACCAAATCATCATATATTGTCCTGAGCTGCTTTTGAACTGTGGACCCTTTTGGGACAGCCAATAGCAAGTAGGACCGTAGCTCCATCAATGACTGGATTTAAATATTTTAGAGTTGAGTGGAAAGTTGAAATTTTCAGAGGAATAAAAATCCAAAGCTACTACAAGCCGGAAAACATCAGGAGGACCCAAAGCATTCTGGTGACTCACTTCTTTAAAAGTTTCATCACTTCCCTGCCCCACAACCTGGTTTATGGATCTGGGACATCGTTTGTATATTTCGTGCTGGGACAATGTCCCAATCCGTTAAACACCACCTCTCCTTCTTCATACAGAGACTCTGAAAATTCTTTCACCTTTTCCCTGAAGGTGAATATGTTTGAAGTTTCCCTTCACTCCCTCCTAGAAAGTTCCTCCTGTCTGCAAAGACAGAAACTCCACTCGTATCCCAAGGAGAACTGGCCCAAACATTGCTCAGCAGCTACTGCTGTACGAAAGTGAAAAGAAAGCTTGTGGGGATAGATTTCACAGGACCATTCAACTTCAGGCAAAAAAAGAGGGTGAGGGCTTAGGGATATCCATTCACTCATGTAAGCCAGGATCTGCGTTTTTCATACCCACTAGACCGAGCCAGATGCTTTCAGATGTGTGCACAAACTGTTTGAAAAGCCACCAACTTGTACATGCAAAAAGGTTATCCGTGTGAACAGGCCAGTTCTTCATCTTCAGCTCCCTGTTTGCAGCCAAAAAGTCTTCTATTTACAAGAGAGGATATTTTCTAAGAAGGCAGATTCTTTCACTAAAATTCTAGCCCATGTGAACCAGTCTTACATCCACCTTCCCAAATCCTAGTCCAAACCATGCTGCTATAAAAAAAGTGTTGCTTCAGGTCAAGTTCCTGCATAAGATGATTTGCAAAATTCAGAACTAGAATGGGAATGAAGCTGCAAATCCTTTCCTACCTGCCCAGATGCTCAGAGCTTTCCCACACTCCAACTGCACAGCAGCTGAACCCTGCCACCTTCAGTAGGACTATTCCTGATTATACCTATGTAAAAGTCAGAGGCCAGAAGCCCAAACTGAGTCCAAAGTAAAACAGACTCTCCCTTCTGGCCGTGACCACAAATCTCACCAGAGCAATCCCAGCACCTCAGCACAAAAGCTGCTTTTCAGTATTTTTAGCTGCTTTCACAATTCTTTTCACCCAAAAATTGCATAAAAGCAACTCCATATTCTTCTGATTTTTTTTTTTAATATTATTCCTAGCATTTTTGGGTGGTTTATTCTCTGTGATCACAGCTGAACTTCCTACTGGCCCAGAGGGAGTAGAGAGCAATAACTTTAAATGGCCTCGTAGATGCAGCCATGGCCTCAAGCCAGCACTAATTTCCAATCTTGTTATGCTGAAGAAAGAGGGTGAAGAAAAAAAAAAAGGGGGAAAAAAAGAAAACGGGGAAGAATGGAAAACAGAAAAAACAGAAATATCCCTTAATGTTAGTGAGAATTGGAAAGTCCTGGTTTCGGTGACAGGTTTAAGTTTCTATTAAAAAAAGTAGTAGTATTTGGAATATCTGTTTAAAATGAGAGTGAATATGTTTCCTTAGACACAGAACATCCTTGTGACATTCAGGTCTTTGCGTTCTGCAGGCAGGATGGAATTTTACTGACCAAATAAAGCATCGTCACTACTTGAGTACAGCAAACATTTGTAAAAACATATTAAACATGTCATAAATTAAACTGAATTTGGGAGCCTGTAAACACTCACTTGAACTTACAGTTCTTTGATTTCACCAGCGTATCCAGATATCTGGATAGCCAGAGGATCCCAAATTCATCCCTTAACCTGCAAAAGCATTGGCTTTTTAACTCCTTTTGCATTTTCTAAACTCATTTGGGCCTATTTAGTCTACTCACCATCCCCTTCCCTGACAGTGGATGAAAACCAAGAGCACTGGGGAAAAGGTAACATTCTGCAACACCTTCCCAAACTCAGGCTTTTACCACTATTGGGGAGAAAAATGCATTTACAGCAAGTGCTAGTCAAGACAAAGTAAAACTTTACGCCGAAGAAGGAACAGACGCAAATCAAAATAAAACTCCAAAAGAAATTTAGCAAGGAAGTATGGAGTTACCCACATAGTTATTTGGCCAAGAAAATGGAGATACTCTTGTAGAGAGTGCTGTGACCACAGCCTCCAAGAGCCAAGGCCCCGGGCCGGCAGCAGCGATGTACTCGGCTTTTATCCCCACCGAAGGAGACGTGGGTCTAGAGCACAAGCTGCGGACTGATGGAGGGGAGAAGCACCATTTCCTTACAAACTGGTCTCCACTACAGTTAGGTCACACTGAGCTCCTCGGGTGAGGATGGCCGCACTGTGCAATAACATCCTGTCAGTACAAGGCGATGGGACTAAAAGATGCCGGCAGTCTTCTAATTTGCTTTTTCCCCAGCGTGTTGCCTCCCCTCTACCTGCAGCGCACGTTCAACCTTTCCATCCAGCCAGATGGATTCAGCTTGCAGCCCTGCTCACCTTATGATCAGGGTTTCTGTGCATGAGTGGAAGGTAGGGCTGAAGCAAAATAAGAGTTAGAGTTCAGCATAATACTACAAACACAAGAGAGAGTTAAATATAAACTGAGGAGGTCTGGCAGGTAATCCAGATTTGGTCCAAAGGGAGTTACACAAAGAAGCATAATATGCCCAAAGGTGTGAGGAAATGCAGAGTATAAAAATTAACAACTCATTCTATAATATCAAGTAAGGGCCAAGGAAACGAGATCCCCTGTCCTTGCACTTTGGTTTCTTTCTGTCCTGCATTCAGGCTTTCCAAATTCACTAGAGAGACTGACAATAAACAATGTTTTCTTTTGAGGTTGCATGTCTTGCATCCCCTGGAAAAGGCAGCAAGACACATTGTCTCCTTTTAATCTCAATAATTAGTCTTCAAGACTGCCAGGCATTTTATTGCCTTAGGCCATGCAAAGCTGAATCTAGATTCCTAAATCAGGGCTATCAGATCCAAAGTTTAACTGTAGATGATACGACCAACATTGGATTCCCCAAAGGCTGCCACTAAGCCAAAGAAACTGCTGCTACTGCTTTTCGTGCAAAGTCTTCCTATCTGCCTTGGACAATCCTGGTGAGCACTAGAGAGAGACCTGGAACAGCAAAGCAGTAAAATATGGTCAGAATTAACCATAGCAGGAACTCCTTGGAACAGAGCTGTAGGGCTGATGGGACAATTAATGTTGGGTGACAAAGTGCTTCTTCATTGTCAGAGACACACAAGCATTACTCCACCCGCTGTTTCAAGTCCTCACTAGGAGAGCAATTCCCAGGCATCTGGAACTCCTATTGATTTCTCACTGACTTGAATTGGAGTTAGCGCCCAGACAGCAGTCAAAGAATCACTTACGCAGCCCCTTAAGCTTTTAAGTGCTTAAGGAACATTTAAAAACAGGGTGACAGAAATATCTCAGGTGCCCAGTTCCTTTCTGAAATTGGACTTTGTTTGCCTGCTTACTTTCTTCTTATTTGACAGAGAAAAACAACTAAAAATTTGGGCCAGCGTGCCTAAGCCTCCCACACAGACACCTCGCTCACCCTGAACCCCTTCGCGCACAGAGGCCCAATGCCACACGCAGAACGACAGCGCAGAAGCAGCATTTCTCTTTTGTGGCAGCAGACTCTGGGCCAGCATTTGAACATGTGGCCTTAGGACCAGATGTTGCCTCCTAACGTGCACATGCATCTTTTCCCTCCGAATGCCGATCGCTCCTGTTGGTCTGATGCCAAAGATCCCCTCGTGAGACATACACACCTCCCTGTTCTTTCACCTCCCTGCACTGGGGTAAGTTGGGAGTTAATTTTTTTAACATCATAATTGCCTGGGTACAATTGTAAGTAAAGCCAGCTCAGTATGCCAAAATGAACTGCAGGTTTAAAAAAAAACAAAAAAACAAAAAAAAAAAAAAAACAAAAAAACCACCACCCAAACAACAAAAATAGTCATAATTTCTCAGCATTTTTATATCAGCTGTGGGCCCATGCAGAAACTGAGGCAGTTTGGTCAAAAAAACAGATGTTAACTGAGGAGACGCATCCTGCACTGCAGGTCCTTGGCAGTAATGAACAAGCTGTGCTAAGAGTTTTGTGCATTTAAACTGCTTTTAGAGGAAGACTGTCCCTGAGAGCAAAGACTGGAAGGTATTTGGGGCAGGGACCAACTCAGTTGCTCTTTGTATAGGATGCCAATGTCCAGGCATGCAATATCTAATTGCTAACAAAACAAAAAACAATTGTTGTCAGGAAAGATCATGCTGTAGAGACATTCTATGCAGGAGGATTGGGGTTATGTAGGTGCCGTTCCTGGTCGTGCCAGGCACCCTTCAGAAATCACTTGGACACTTTGAAGAGGCTGTTTCTCCATCTATGGAGGGGAGTCTCATCAGACGGCCTCACTTCACCAGGAAGCTTGTGAGCCTCTTGCTTCGAATGTGCTTTGAGATCCCCAAATGAAGGTGCTCAGTAAGAGCAAACAAACCAGAAGATAAACTATGGATCACCCAGCTTTAAGCTTCTGTTTGAAAAACAACCCTGAGAAACACAAGAGATGCTGCCGTGCAAATAACAGTGAATGAGCAAAGCCGCCTCTATCACGAAGCCCAGTTCAACCAGCAGCTCACCTGAGGGCAGCAATGTTTCTGGGGGAGACACCTCTCTGGTTTTTTTGGAAAGCGCCTGCACAGGTCTGCATTTTGCCGGGCTGCTCGGAGGCCAGTGAGGAAAATGGTAATTGTTTCTTTTATTTTTCATCTCTCCCCTACATCTCCTCCCTAACAACTTCGGCTGCAGCCACATTCTATTTTTTCCCCTTACAATTGTTTCAATAGATTCTTTATGGTTTATGGGTTGGTTTTTGGTGGGGGTTTTTTTCCCCCTTAAACTGGAGCCTGAAATATGCTCTGAATTAAGAAAAAGCTCCATGTCACTGGGGATTGGACTGCTGCTGAACTGTTCCGTGTGTGCGCGCGTGTGTGTGTGTGCGCGCAACCTCCTGGCCAAAAATGCCTCAGGGGCTCTCCCTAACTGTTGGGGTCCTAAAAAGGGTCCGTTTCTCCTGATTGGCCACCCTCCGAAACGGCTGGGGGGGAGAGCTTTCTCCACCCCCACTAACACCACGCTCCCTCTATAGCACATCTGTCCAAGCTTGCTCACTGCTGGCCCTTTCCTTCCCCATATGCTACAGGCATTTTTGGCCTGACTGAATCCTTAGTGCATTAAGCAGGAGGCCCCTGGTTCACGAAATCTCCCCNAACATCTCGCCTGTTATCTTTATCGGAAAAGAAGTAAATTCACTGCAGGAAAGTTAACACAGAGCTTTGGCTTTTAACCTTTTGTGTTCCCCAGGCAAAGCGTGAAGGTGGGATTTTGCAGAGGCTTGCTGCTTGTAAGCACCAATTCAGAGATACAGAGGTCTCCTTGGTCCATACAGTCTCTGTCTCTAGTCAGGGTAGTTTATTCTCGGATGGTGCAGCTGTGTAGCAAAACAACACACATGAACACACACACACCCCAAACAAGAAACCTTCTGGATATTGCTTTGTTTGGTCCCAGGTTTAAAACTGGAATTTGGGAACCGGTCAGTGCAGCTGGAAATCGTCCCGTCTGGATCATGCTGGTCCAGCCCTAACAAGGGTCATGTGCTGGGGCAGCCAGCTACACTGCGCAACCTCCCTCAAACCTACCATCAGGCTACCTAATCCTGCATCTCAACTCCCAAGGCATGAAAAATGGCAATCCCGATGTTAAACACACACATCGGTGGTGAGGACTCAGCTCTTGTTACTTAGACAATTGCTTCCTGCTGCTCAGACACACAAAGCAACATCGTGTAAGAGAAGACAGGGTGCTGTGAAGGCAGAAAAGCTGCCAACCTCTGCTTCTTCTCTCAACTTGTCATTAGTGTTGATCTCTAACAAAATTACTTAACTGCCGATGTACAGGTATCCAGCATCCCTCACACTGCTGTGCCAAAATGACCGTGGCCATTTGGTGGTGTTGGTAGCCTTGTTGTGTCTCAGTTTCCCGTAACTGCATGAGCCAGGCTTCACAGAGGGCATGAGATCCCCAGGGAAGGGCGGTTCAGAGTGGGATAACACAGTGCTGGACTGCCAGCCCCTGCTCAGCTGGACCTCACCTGGCAGAGCCTCCCCATGAAGTCAGCACAGACCAGTCCTGAGGAAACGCTGCAAAAGCATTTCAGGTTGAAGGGGCAGAAAGTGTGTTGTTGGTTTGGGTTTTTTTTTTCCTAAACAGTATAATGAAATTTAAAATGCTCTTGGTTTTAGGTATTTGGCCTTTCCAGAGGCCACTTCCATTTACTCAAAACCTGTGTGCAACAACTGTGCTTACACTACCTTTATGTCGCTTTTACACTTCTAGGTTCACGCATGAAAAACAAATAGCATACGATAACGTATATGTCCTTCTAACCACAATTCTAGAAAGAAAGAGGGGAGACAGAATTACATCCTAAATTATGCTTGTTTCAGCAATGAGATGTTCATCAGTCTCACGAAGCTGTAGGTGTCTGGACCTCTTAGGCACTTTGAAAGCCCCAGCCTCCCTTGACTTTTGTATCAAAAAGTCATCTGTGATTTAAAATGGGAGGACTCAGTTTCCAGGAAGCAGTGTTCACCTGTTAGTGGTGAGCTTGGGAATGGAAAGTTGTATATGTACCAGTACTGCTTCCACTCCATCACAGTTATCTCACAGTCACCTGTAAATAACAAATTAAGCCACGTAAAAACCTAAGCATGTTAATTACTAACCACAGCACAGTGAAGAACAAAAGTAAAACGAAGGTGGAGAAATGTATGAGAACCACAACACAACTGCCAAGGAAGACTACGATCATACAGAACAACTATTCCCAACTGTCTACTGTCCAAATAACCAGAGATGAGACGGGGACAACACTTCTCACAAAACCTGAAGGATATTTCAGTTGAAAGCACACCTGGCCTGGAGCTTTTAGTTTATATAATATAGAATAGCCTTGATGAAAATACTTCATCTACCTTGTTCCTCACCTACTGTAAGAAGTGTAATAGTCACTTACCTCGCACAAGTGTTGGATGAATAAAAGCTTTCATGATTAGAAGAACTTAGATGCTTCTACAGCCTCATCCCTCTGAAAAAGAGTAGACAAACGATCAACACTCCATCTACTTGCCAGTTCCTAATATTTTATTCAGCCTAATCTTTAAATGCACTTACAATTACAAACCAAGATATAAGAGCCACAAGACACCCAAAGTCTAGCCTGTTCCCTCATACAGACGGCAATACGAAGTACTCCTAGACCATCCCTGACAGATGACTAACTTGTTTTTAAAGACCTCCAAAGAAGCAGATCCAGTAATCTTCTCACACAGCTTATTTTAATGCTGAACGACCCTTGAAGCTAGAAAGCTTTTTCTAATATCTAAACTAAACCCTTTCTGCTAAAAATTACACCAATTATTTTTCTCCTACTCATTGCTGCTATGAAGAACAATTCATCACCATTCTCTTTCTAGCAACGTTTTATATATTGGAGGAATGTTATCATGTCCTGTCAGTCTTCCCTTCTCTAGACTAAACAAATCCAATTCTTTCAATCTTTCCTCATAGGCTGCGTTTTCCAAACCTCTTATCATTCCTATGGCTCTCCTTTAGTCCCTCACCGATTTGTCAAGATTTTTCTTGAACTGCACAACCAAAGCGGAATGCAGCCAAGGCTCTACGAAGGTTGCCTGAAAAGCAAAATTTGCCCCTTGTCTTTAACCGCAAGTCCCACTAAAACTCTCTGTTGCATGAGTTGTCTTTCCTGAAGCAGTTTTATGATGTTATATCATAGTCAGTTTATGGTTTTCCGGCACTCTGCATCCTTAATTGTCTTAATTTTTAAATACTGCTTCTCTTGCTAAGTATTTTCTGTTTTGCATTCTATTCTGTACTTGCATTTATTTCATTAACCATTGTGATTTGTTTTTATCAAATTTCAAGCTGCTAATTTCATGTAACCAGGTATAAAAATCATTCAGAGTTCTGCTTCTCCTTTCCAAAATGTTGCAATCCCACCCAACATGACCTCAGAAACTTTTATTAGTATGCACTTCATGTCATCATTCAAGACAGTCCCTAAAGTACTGAGCACTTCCCAACCCAGGGCAGACCCTTGGGGAACCTCATTTGACATGCCCTCCCACCTTGACAGGAAACTATCCATATCTACTTTTTGAGCCTTAATTTACAACTAGTTGTGCCCCCCCAACGTGGCAATTTGAAATAGAGCACATTTCTCTACTTTGACTATGAGGACACCATGAATGACAGCATTCAAAGCCTTACTAAAAAAATTAACAAACATCATATCCACTTCTCGGTTTTTATTTACTACTTCATCTGCCCTGCAAAGAAATTGTACTGGTTTGACATGATTTGCTCTTGAGAAATCCATATTTGCTGTTTCTTATTAACTTCTTATTCTCTGAGTGCTTGTAACAGCTAATTCTAGAAACTTTTGGGGTATTGAAGTTAGTTTTACTGTTCCATAATCCCTCTGGTTCTCATTTTCCCCCTATTTAAAAATAGACCTTATGTTTACCCTTCCCTGGGCCTCTGACTCTACCTTGGTCATCTGTGAACTCTGAAAGATAATCTCTACTCACTCCGGGATTGTTTCAGCTAGACCCCAAAGTACTCCAGGGTAGAATTCATCAGGTCCCGCTGAACTGCAGAACATCTAAATTATCTAAATTTTAGCCAGCATAGTCTTTTGCTATTTTAGACGATCCCCCTGTTAAAACTTACTGCATTAGCATACAACCACAATCAACTATTTTTTGGAGAAGCAACCAAAAAAGGCATTGAATACTTCATTCTCTGTATCATTTGTTATTTCCTCTCCTTCCTTTTTAAGTAATGGACTAACTATCCTAACATTTGTTGGTTTTATGTTTGCATTTATGTTTTTAAGGGGTTTTGACTCAGGGACTGATTTATAGGGGGTAAAGTAATGCAAGAACAGGATCTGTATTATCTAGAAACTCAGATCCCGTGAGCAGATGAGTTGATGCATGATTTTTTTGCCTCAGAAATAACTCAGAGCCATAAACAAAAAAGACAACATTCCCTTAGAAATTAACAAGTCTAAAAATATAAATACATGTGCAAAAGCTTCTGCTTTCCTTTAAGAAAGTTTATCATGTAACCGGTATACACAAGGCCATGTGTGCATGCTTGTGCCTCTGTGCACAAGCTGATGACCAAAAGCATTTTGAAAAGCAAATTTAAATGTTAATGTGCTCAATATATCATTTCTCGTGTAACTGATCCAATCATTTCCAAATACATTTTGTCCACGGATGTCACAGAAAGAAAAGGAAGATGATGACAAAAGCGCACAGTGCACTTTGAAAGCAAAATAACTCAAAGTTAAGTACTTTTTTTTCAAGTGTAGCCATTAGCAAGAGATCCTTGGAAACCCTGCAGGTTTTATGAGGTTTGATGAGCTCTTAATTAGAAATGGCTGAAATTTGAACTGAGGACTTCTGAACGCTGTGTCTGGATGGAAACGAGAGGCTTGCTTCTGCCTGATTTCCTACTTAAAACAGGCTTATGTGCAAATTCAAATAAACCTGGCTGAGAATGATAATGCGAAAGTGCACTGGTAGCACAGGGCCAAGCATTTCTGATACAGACTGACTAAAAAGAATTTCTTCCCAAACTCAGACCAAAATATACTTTGATCAGAGAAATGGATAGATGGTTCAGAAGCAGGTTAGAGGCATCAAGAAAGGAAAGAAGGATAAAGCTGGGTCAGAGAAGGCCAGGAAAAGAAAAGCGGAGTTTGAGAAATGGAAAGAGTCAGGCAATCACAAAAGCTCTGAAAAGCATCTGGGAAAAAATCCCAGATTTTCAAAGAAATCTAGGTGCCTAGCTCTCTTGGGATGTCTCAGCCTAAACACTTAACTGGTGTAAATGACCGTTGCTGGAGCAAGGGCAATGGAGACACTGCTGATTTCAAAGGCAGTATTGCTAATTCCTTCAGACAAGCTGCATCCTATAAGCACAAAACAAATCTGACTACTGAACTTTGCTTGCCCATAGCGGTATGATGGAACATCTTCTGTGTCTCCTCTTTATTAACTCATAGACCCCAGATATAGAAACCACACTGCAGAGCACCTGGAATCGCTGCAATCCTCTGTGCATTTACAGGAGCTGCTGAATATGCTTACAGGAGCTCTGAGAAAGTTCCCTCATAGATCTGGGGCTTTTTATCTATTTTCAAGCCGTACCTGAAAGCAATACATTAATCTCTTACATATACATCTTAATTGTTCTCCTTTTTTTTGAATTTCAGGCTGCACTTGATTAACTCTGCAAAATATTTTGGGATGTAGTCGGTCTGGAACAACATACGCAGAATAGATGATGATCGTGCAGGGTGAACCAGATCACTGAACATGAGACAGATTAGCAGCTATACTAGACAGCCAATCTATTTAAGTCTTCTGCATTTCATTGTGATTTAATTTAATTAAAATACTGTGGGGTTTTTCAAATGTATTACTTGAAAATAGGATTTCTTTTTTATCTGGAAGATTAGCAGTATTATTTAAGGGTGTTCCTGTTCTGGACAAAAGCCCTCTACATTTTCAAGAAATTCTGACTTCTAAAAGTTATACATCTGGCGAGGATGATTCTTGTTCTCCATCCCAAGCTGAAACACAAAAAACTTAGAAATTCAAGGTCAAAGACACAGTGACAGTTGATGAAAGACTTCTTAAAAAAACACTACAGGCCTAGAACAGAGTTATTGTTGTTTCTACTAGAAATATTCATGAAAAACATTTGCTAATTTCATGGTCCCCCTTTTATACTAATCACTGAAGAGCTGCACTCAGTACTGTACAGGTCCTTCTGCATCCTACAAACTTCTTTACTGTTCCTGTAAAACATTCGGACATCCGTGCTGACTGCAGTATCTTCCTCTGAACAGAAACCATGATCCTAAGGAAAAGAACTTCAGACCTGTACCCAAATGCTTGGCTGCAAAGATTTTCCCCGGGGGAGAGGTGGCCTGCTCATGCACGGATGGCAGCCACGCCTTTCCAAACACCTTTGTTTCCCTCTTCAGGATGTTATCCCATGCCAAGCTCCGGGACGCGGTTCTGGGAGACCCCATTTAGCTGCAAACAGGCTAATGGGGAGGAGGGTGGGGGGGGGGGAGGGGGGGAGTGTGAATTGCATGACAAGCAGAAGCGCTCTCCCGTAGCTTTTGATTTCAACCTTTTACTTCAGAAAACTGAAGATAAGTATCAGCAGCTGGACCCTGAGTAAATCGCAGTCACCGAGCCTGTGTAAATACTGAGGTTTCAGAAGAATGAACTCATGCCAAAGAGCTTTGTACAGGCAAGGGGGGCAGGAACGCTGCACTTTTGCTACAGAAACTCCCGCTTCTTGAAACATCCGTTGACATGTCCGAACAGGCCCGAACTTGCCGGAGGTTAAAGCCAAACAGAAATTTCTGCCTTTTTAGCCTGGTCCCTCTGTTTAAATTGGAGCAATGACATCAGAGGAAATGAAGGATCAGGGACAGAGAGAGGGAGGGAGCCTTCAGAGACCGAGACCTGCTCGCTGCAGAGTGCCGCAGCTCAGCCGGCTTTCACAGATCAAATACCTCGGCTTTAACTTAAGCGTAAGCTGGCCCCTTCTCCAAGGGTGAGCGAGAAATCCAGTCCCCATATTCAACTCATGGACAGAAGAGAAGAGTTATTTGATTAATGCGTGTAGACATATACGTGAGGGGAGGGATGGGAAGAAAGAGATGAGAAAGTGCTCTCTGGAGGCTCTGTATTAATTAAAGACTACTCTCCAATGAAATAACCATCTACAGAACTGTATTCCAATTACAAGGCCTCCCGTAACAATTTTAGCATCGCCTGCCTATGCTCCTGGAGTTTTCTGCATTAGGCCAGCCAAAGCTCCTTGCTGCCTCCCATCACCGCTGTCCCAGGGCTTTGGGCACAGCTGCTCAAAGCCTGCCATGAGGGTCACATAGCGGGAGAAGAGGACAGCCCACAGGGGAACACAACAGGGTTCATGTGAAAGCAGGGTGGTTATATTCATTGGAAACCAGGGGCCAATAATCAAAGACAAATGGAGTTGGACTCCCAGTAAAAAAAATCAATGGGAACTGGAGCATCAGCTTAGCTGTCCTCCTCAAGTGGGTCCTCTGCATGACACGGATTTACCCATGGAAGAGCTGTGCACTACAAGGTAAACTCAGATTATCTAAGATATAGGTTTATTAGTTTGCTCTGAAAGACCTTTAAGCCTCCTTGTAACTTTATACGTGTGGGTATAACCCTACACCTGGCTGGAACCCCTCTCTGAAATCCAGAGGCATCCATATGAGAGCAGGGTCTCCCAAACGGATCCCCATTTCAGGTCTTCCCCAGCCTAATGTTAAAAAAGAAAAAGCTTATTTAATTGTTTCACTTTCATAGAATCTCATTTTACTAGAGTTTCCAACATCCCCTGGGATCATGGTAGAATTAAGCTTTACCTGTCTTGTAACATTTACTCTACTATCTTGCAACGTGCTGGGTATTACAATGTGAGGGGAACTAAATCAGCTCCTTTTTTCTTTTCTTTTCTTCTTTCCCCCCACCCCCCCCACCCGATATGAAGACAACAGATGAAAACTGCTTTATGGGACTTTAAGACAAGCATACCCCTTCATGCAGAATACAGTTCCTGAGAAAGTTGCTCTGGCCCGAAAGGTTGCTTTTTTTGCAACGCTACTCTACTCAAGGGCTTTATGCTAATTGTTCTGATCAGCAATAACATCTTCTGTTTTGCCATTTTATGGACATTATGTAAAGTAAAAGGACAATGAAATAAAATGGATTTTGTCAAAGCCACCAAACCATTACAAAAGAAGATTCATTGCATAATGGATGCCCTTTTCCCCATAGGGAAAGAAAAATACCCTGGCTTCAGCTTAATTTTTTTGTTTTGTCTGTTTGATATCTGATGCCTACCAGAAGGATTTGTAAAGAAACCTAAGGCATTTAGACTCCAATTTAATGGGATTTAAGCATTTACTTCTGTTGGAAATGTTTGAAAACAATATGCTAAAGACCAAACGAACTACTGAGTTTTAACCACCTCCAAACTTTGATACCTTCAACAACACGTTGAAAAACAGTAGAAAATTATGGGGCTGGAGGCAGCAGAATGCAAATGAACCCTTCCGTGCCCTGACTTTCCAAAACATTTCAGACTATTAGTTCTCAATAATTTCAACTGAGGCTGCAATTACTAAAGTCTTCTGAAAGTCAGCTGTCAGCTTTTAAAGTGTTATTTTTTTTCCTATAATAGCAGATGGTTTGGAGATACAGTGGCTCTAAATGCTCACTTGAGGAATCTGAAAATTCCAGAAATAGGAGATCTGAAAACTGACAGTCAATTGATGAGTTTTGAGACTATTCTATGAAGCTGAGAAAAGGCAAAAAGAAAAGATCAGGAGGAGACAGTGAAAGAGAAAATATGAACAGGCTTTCTCAAAATAACCAGAGCTCTGTGGCAGTAACAGGGGAATAACAGAACCTGCTCGGTGCCTGACTCCGCTACTTCTGCCTTTACTCTTGTTGAATAGTAGCATTAGTTTCACTGAAATCAATCAGCCTGCCTCTGGAGTCAGCTGTTATTTAATTTCACTGAAGGGAAAGGGCAGAATCAAGCCAGTAAATACTATCACGTTTATAGATATGTTTTGTTATGTTACATGAGAAATAGTAGCATGGGACTGCTGGGAGTTTTCCGACTGATAAAGCTCTTATCGTATTTCTATTTTTCACTGGGGAACTGCAGCACCAAGAGATCAAGGTCATGTTTAGTAGAGAGGGCTTAGGGGGTATTTTACATATGAATAACTTTAAGCATATGTTTAAGTGTTTATCTGAACTAGAGTTTTTACAAATGGCCTAAGACAATACAGGTCAAGCAAAGTACACAGCAGCGAGCATCAACGAGCCCCAAGTAGCTGTTCAGGGCTATAACTGCAAAACCATAAACTCTTCGCAGTGATAGCTCTATTAATGTCATAATTTTCTTGTCCCTAAAGAACGTTTCTGCCCCTTATAGCCCATCTAGCAAAGGAAAATAAGGAGACACGAGCTCCAAGTTCCTCTCCATTCCTTATCTAAATACAGCCTCTTAGTTCATCAAGAGTGTCACACTGTCCTAAGCCTCCCATTTTAACAAGAGATGAGGGTTTTACCTGAAGTGCTTCAGTGACTCTCTCAGACAAGTCTGAAGCTCTTGAGACTAGCATTAAATGCACTAGGTGTTTCTTCTGCATTACTCAGATCCTTCAAGAAGTCAGAGGGAGAAATGAATATGTATTCTATATGTCAGCTGGTTATATCAAAGCCTATCTGTGTCTAATTATGGAAAACAATCTGCCTATGTGAAGTTAACGGGGAAAGCTCTAAACAGATGTTGATTAAAGAGTGCCTCTGTAGAGTACTTTTTGAGAGGTCATTTTGCCGAGTTTAGATTGAGATGGATGAAGGTGAGGTATTTGGCAGTGGATTGCATCTTTGAAGTGAGTGACGAGATCAGGTTTTAGTATGGAAGCACAGAGGTTACGATGACATTCATCTGCAGGGGAGACAAGTGGAATTATTAAGAGAATGAACAAACTAATTCGTGTGAGCGAGAAACCTTTTTGAAGTGAGTAGTCGCATTTACTTTAAAGGTACGTATGAATGTAAAGGTTAGTCTGAGTCGCGCGAGAGAAAAATCAGTGAACTTTTTGCTGGAGATAATGGCATAGAGAGGCTACTCAATTTCCAATGAAAGTCTCCTCAACAACGAGCCTTTGCTTCAGATTAAATTCTTCCTTACGTTGAACAACATTAGGGTGAATATGTTCAGTTAAAAACTTCTTCATGGCCCTGAAGGTACTATCAAAGGTCAATCAGCTTAACCAAGAAAACGGCTGGTTTTCTAGTTCCCCTAAAACACCGGTAGTGAAAATAAGGCATGGTATTACCCTAAACAATTTGCAGAGGATGGGCCCAGCCCTTTGGTGCTGGAAAATGATAGATCTGCTAGGCAGAAAATGTGGCCATTGTAGTATTCAAGCCTTCGTGGAGATTTCGCCTGAGATGGAGCAAAGGAAATGCCACAAGTTCCTCCCTCTCAAATGATGTTGGCACTCCTAGTGACAATCCCAGCAGATTTATTACCTCTCTGAAAACATCCTACTGTGCTTTATACCTCCTTGCGGAATAGCCACAATTTACTGGTAGCCAGAAGCCATTAGGTGGAGATGGTCCTTTCTCTTTCTCTTTGATTTCAACAAACAAAAATCCAATGTACAACAAAGAGCTGCAGATAGGAACTCCACTGAATGTTTGACTGTAAATGAAACCCTCGGTAGCTTATTGCTTGGAAGTGAGAGCAGAGGTTGAAAAGTAAATGCACTTTGTCCAGGGCAGAGCATTGCTAAAATAATTTCTGACAGCCTGTGCCAAAGCACTGAAGTCAACAGACTTGGCTAGTCCACCCTGATAGAAGCAACAGTTACAAAAATAAGTATCTTCAAAAAGCAGCTGGGAGCTGGCCAACACGAACAATCAGAAGCAGCCATACTCAATGCCCCTGAACCCTGAAATAGTCGACAGAAAAAATTACCTTTCCAGTGGCATTTCTTAAGGCGTGGACAGTCCCTGCATGCTACCAGCCATGGACCCCTCACTTGTGACCAGCCTATTTTCTGCTCCAAAGGACTATTAGTGGGTACCAGCTGTACAGCTGGGGCTTATTTCCACGAGTTTCTTTATCCAAACAACCATCAGCTCTGAAACAGACCCAGTATTCAAACTGCTGTATAGGACCTTCTGTTTTCTTTGCTTGTTGTTCGGCATTGTTGTCACCTTAGCACTTAAAGGCAGATGGGCAGAACAATTGGAGGTGACTTCTGAGCCCACTGCATCAACGCTGGAAGTAACATGACTCTCGTATTTACTAGTTTTGCTGTATTATTCCATACAGAATGGGGAACGAAAATATAACTTAACTATTTTTTGGCAGTTAAAACTTACTTTTTTGGCAATTTAACTTACTTCAAAGCATATTTCACTAAGTACAGAGGAAGAGTTGCCGTGGAGAAAAATGTATAAAGGAGAAGAGTGAAATAGATAATGTATTTAAGAACTGTCCTTTCCTTTGGCCCACTTCCCATGGAGTCTTTCCATCTAACTTATGTGGTACTGTGAATCTCAGAGAAGTCAATGGACCTCTTTGCAACTTCCAGAAGAAGCCAGGAAAGAAAGATGCAAGTACTGGTAAGGAAATCCTTGAATTTCCAATAGCTTTTTATGCAGTGGCTTAATGTCTAGACTCCTTCTTGGAATGAAGGCTCTGGATCATTTTCCTTTTTTCCCCCAAGTACTGCCCTGCACGACTGCAAGGCATGAAGAGCCAGCATCTCTCAAACTGCACTCATTGCTTTTGCTAAATTTGTACCTCACTTTCAAACTTTAGAAAGCAGGGTTATGTTATAAAAAAAGATATAAAGGGAAAGCTAAAAGTATATTTTAATCACCACTGATTTTATAGATTTCTGACTAATCCTGCATTAAGCACACCTTCAGAATATCGCAGTACAGCAACTGATTACCATCTCACAACTAGGCCTTCATTTCATAAATAATTTTATATATCTTTTCATACAAGATTAAGCTGTAGCTCTCCAGACAGTGTTGCTAACCTCAGATTCATTCCGCTTTCACAGCTTGCGCGCCCTGATTTTGCTCCGTTACAACCATTTCAGTTCAGCGTACGATGTTCTGTTGACACATATATCACTACATCACTAGCCTCGCTGCAGTCCTACTAATACAAAGCTTTAGCTCCACTGCTGCTGAACTGGTTTTGCAGGTCCATCTCTGCCTTACAGAGGATGACAATTTACCACAGTTTTGCTTAAAGAGACTTTGCTCTTTCCTCGAGTGCTAGCAACTCCTGCTTTAACATTTCAGAGACAACCACCCACTCCGCTTTAGTGCAACCCTGGCCCGAGTGCAGTCTGTTTGTCACCGGCAAAGTTATGTGATCAACAGCACATCCAGTTGCCTTTGTTCCCACCCTGAACTTTAACCGTTACCTCCAAGTATGAAACCAGAATACATGGGCACAGTGATACTAGGTGGAAGCATCATTTATTAATATTGTCTATTTATAGAAGGAGCCAAAAAAATCATATCCCATCACATATCCAAACTCACATCTCCATAACCGCAGCAATGCTACCCCAACACGTCACTTTTGCACACAAAGGTCCCTCATCCTGTCCGCAAAGGAACTAATATAGTGTGGGTCCCACCAGAATAACTTAGTCCTGTAAAGCAGTTTTATAGATGTTAGCAACTGTGGTGTCACTGTGCATCCACAATAGCAGCTTGCAGTGATTTAACTACCAGAGGTTTCAAACTATTCTTTATTTTAACTACACCTTCCAAGTTTAAAGCATAGAACAAAGTCATGGTGGCAATGGCAGAACATCGCTTGTCAGACAGCCCTAAATCTGGGATGCATTAACGGTGGTTGGAGACAGCCTACTTATTAATTCATACTGTAAGTTCACAGAGCTGTTATCTACTAACCTATTAATTCAGAGAGTCGTTGGTCCGAACTTGAAGGAGCATGGGATCACCTGGAGAGCGACTCCAGTACATAAGGCAGTGACGAAAATGAGAGGCTTAAATTTAGAGAAAATGTGGGTCGGTTTTGGTGGAGGTACACGTGCTTTGGCATTGCTGCTTTATTCTCTCTGTTTTATATCACCAGCAGCAGCACCAAAACTTTGCAGAGGTTTTTCAGACATTGTCTCCCTTTAGTCATGGATCCTTATCATGGGTATTAACACTGAAATAAGATAATCAAGTTATGAAAGGCCAGCTCAAGTTATCTCCTGCCCATAATGCACTCCGTCAGATGAGCCAGAGTGACAGGACAGAACCTCAGAATACATCATGCATTATGGATCATTTTTTGCATCTCTCAGGCACTGCATTCTTACATCACTTCTTTACAGGAGGCATGAGACAGGAACTAATATATGCGTGTCTTAGCACAGTATGTAATGCAGTGAAGTCCTGACCTTGTTCAAAGTTACTAAGTGCTATTAATATAGATAATGGAAATAAATACTAGCCTTGCTTTGCAGATTGAGCAACCTGAGACACAAGGCCCCCAAGTGATTTGTCAGGACCCACAGGGAGCNCAAGGAACGGGCAGTCAGCAGGAAGGCTTGAAATGAACCACGATAAAGCATTTCCAGGCAGGTCAAGCACCTGCTTCAGACTTTCTGAAAGGACAATGTGGTCCACTGTGCTGAAAGCAGCAGTAGCGAAGAGAACATATCCCTAAATCACTCTCCTACATGAGATGGCTGCCTAAACTTTCCAGTGGGCAGTCTGAGTCCTACCATACTCTTGCCTTAGAGCCAGCCTCAAATATACGTATGAGATCATGGGTACGGAGGTGCTATTGATGCTGCACTGAAGTGACCTTCTCTAGAACCTTGAATATAAATGGAAAACACCATAGGCGAACCAGACGAAAATTTGACACATTGCCTGGAGAGGGAACAGACTGTTTCAGTGCTTGAAAGAGGAACGCTGTATGGCAGTAAGTAATAGGTAGCATCCATTAAGCAGGATCTCTTTGGACACAGGTCTGGGGGATAAGTTTTCAGTGTGACATTGAATTCTTCAGACACTGTAGTAGGCTTAGCTTCTTTAAAGGAAATTTGCTCAGAGGAATATAAGCCATTTCCAAGCACGAACAGAGTACATTAAAGCACTGACTCAGGCTTTGATTCAGAAAAGCACTTAAGCACCCTTCTTGTAAAGGGATACTTTTCGGTGCTCGGACCTTGGAAGGGAAGGTGTATTGTGGTCTCTTTGGCTCAATGCCACATCTCAGGGCATAAAATAAACCTCAAACTAATGCAATTAAGGAAGAATATTTCACAGTGGACATATTTAATCCATTAATGCCCACTGCAGCAGTTCTTGCACCTAGAACTGGTCATTGCCAGAGCAGCACACTGACTAGACAGAAG